>JAQQSV010002557.1:0-12564 GCA_028646515.1 Pseudochirops corinnae
GGCTGCCCAGAGTCTCTTCTGGCCAAATCACACAACTCTTCTCAAAGTGAGCCCCAAACCAAAACCTCACATCAGGGCGTATATATAGCCTTCTCCTGGCTTGGAGAATGTCACAGCCCTCTAGACCCACTGCCCAATCACAAAGCTACAAGGCACGGGCATTCCTGGAAAACAAGCCTGGCGCCACAGGCTCCACGTGGCCACATTCAGCCTATTAGGGAACACAGTATACTTTCAAATATCCAAGGGTCCTCAAAGTCACGAGCCACTTCAGCAAAGGGCCTAGGGGCAGGGAAGATCTTTAGATTCCCTGTAACAGATGTATGCAAATTTAGAGACATCTGCACTCCAAAGGTTTGTTTGAACTATTTGTGCCTGTGGTAGAGCCATGCATGAGGAGAAAAAATGGACTTTGGAAGACAGATAGATATATATATGGATATATATGCATTATTGTATGTACATATATACATACATGTATTTTATCACCTAGATAAAGCTAAATAAATATAGACCTATAGATAACTACTTAGATACCTAGCTCTATAAATATACCTTTGTATGTTGATAGATAACTATATCTATAAATATCTATAGCTGATATTTATATATAAATATATATAGCTCTATCTATCATTGTGATACATACATATATCCTATTAAGAAGCCAGCATCATCATACACATACACACACACACACACACACACACACACATCAAATTGAATTTATCAGCTCCATTTTTATTTTCTGGCATCCATTTATATACACATATATACATATACATACATACACAATTATTATTCTATGTATATACTTATATTGCTGGATTCTTGCCATATCTCTAGTTTCTAATTTTCTTCCCTAGAGATTTTGGCAAATTTCCCCTTGAGGTGCTATCTAGAATTCTATCTTAGTTGATTTAGACATTGATTCCATCTAAAAGGATTATTGACATGTGTTTTGACATTTGTGTATCTGAGGGAGAAGAAAAGTTGAGGATGACACCTAGATTTTGCTTATGAATGATTAAAATATCATAGTACACTTGACAGACATAAGGAAATTCAGCATGGGTTTTAGAGTAGAGATTCATAATGACATCACAATCTATACTTGCTTCTCATCCTATGCAATTCAATCTAATTCATCAAAAATGAAAAAGGGTGGTGGGGACTAAGGGTAATGCTTACTCACTAGCTACTAGTTGATGATCTTTTTTTTTTTTTTTTTGCTTTTTGAAGGGCAGTTGGGGTTAAGTGATTTGCTCAAGGTCACACAGCTAGTTTTTGTGTTAAGAGTCTGAAGCTGGATTTGAACTCGGGTCCTCCTGACTCCAGGGCGGGTGCTCTATTCACTGCACCACCTAGCTGCCCCTGTTTGATGATCTTATGGCAATTAAGGGGAACTCTGCTACAGAGGTGAACTGAAGAGCAGTATGTGGGTACCCTGTACTGAAAAGAGAATTGTGCTTGTGTAATTGCTGGTGAAGGAGGCCAGGTTGTTATTATTCCCTTGAGTAGCTAGTGCCTAGACAGAAAGAGTCTGGGAGTTTTCACAGGCACAGGAGGATAGCAGATGGAGTGAGAGGAATGGGAAATTTTGGAGCAAAAATGGATGAATAAGAGGTTGGGTTGTGCCAGAGACAAATTCTGTTGACTTTTGCAGGAAAGATAAGCTGTGACCTATCTTCCCACCCACTGATTTGTCAACCTTGAGGACAGCCCACTTGGGTATTGACACCCTTACTTTAGAAAAAAACTTCTACAGTTAATTTAAATATGTGCCCAAATCTTCCAATACTATTGGTAATAAGGGTGCAATTATGAAAAAATATTAGAAGAAATTTCAAGGAATGATCTTTGTAATTCCTTTTGTTTATGTGTAAGATTTCACTTAAGTATATTATTACTAAAAAATAAAAATTACCTTCTTGTTTGAAGTTTGCTTCTTATCATTCATAAAGCCTATGCAATAACTAGTTTTAAGTAGATTCTGTGTAAATTTCATTTGAAATTCATCTCAAGAACTTACCTCCTCTGTACACAACTTTCTTGATGAACTTGGAGTTGATTTGAGTTCAAAAAATGGCTCTGCCACTTACTGTCTGAGGAGATTTAATTAGATGACCTCTTAAGTCCCCTCTAGCTCTCAATATATGCTCCCATGATCCTATGTGAAGGGTTCCCAGCCCAACCCAGATCTATCCCTTTTCTGGCACTGTCCATACCATTCATTTCACAATTAATCATGTCCTACCTTGTGACCTCTTTCTTCTATTATTGTTTTGAACAACAATAGGAGACAATTTGTCTTATGTAAATATCACATTTTATTTAACTTTTCTAGTGTTTTATTTTTGAATCCTCAAACTAGGTTAAAAACTCTTTGCAGGCAAGGGCTGTGGATATGAGCACTGTGTATCACGCACAATGCTTTGTGCATAGTAGGCAATCAAGAAGTTCATTTTAAATATAAAATTTCTGTTCCATTTTAGCATGTCTTCTTTGATAAATAACTTTGTTCCCTTTGATTTGTACTCTTTGTCCTAGTTTCAGAAACCTTGATAAATGCTACTCCAATTTTCTATCATCTCTTCATTAAATGTCACTTCATTTGTGTTTCCTCAGAGTGAACACAGTGTTTTTGTTTGTTTGCTTGTTTTTTGTTTGTCATGTAAGTCCTTTTACTGATCATAACCTGCATATAACTCAATGACAGGTTGACATCTTTGATCTTCTCTTACTATCTCACAGTTAAGAGACAGAATGGTGTAGTTAGTATACCAAAGTCACTTCAATGTAGTAGATAGAAAAGCAGTCGGGGAGACTGGATACACTTCTGACACTTAGACTACACAAGGAATGCCCTAACTTGATGAAATCATAGGTCCATAAAGGTTGCATATGGGCATAAGTCACATCCTGGTATATTAAGAATAAGGAGCCCTCCAGGTATGAAACTTGAAAACTGTACATGGCCTAAAAAACTATTACGTTAAAAAGCAGAGCTACTTGTTTCAGCTTTTGTATCTAACTGTAACTCCATAAGATCTCAGAAACATTTAATAGGAAAAATTAGCATTTTCTTTTTATGTTCTTTTAATTATTAAAGGGTTGGCACTTTCTAAGGCATTGAGTAACTAGTTTTCCAAAAAGTCCTTTCTCATGCTACCGTTTACCCTATTCTCATTCCTATCCTCTCAAGCCCTTATCTGACTCTGCCTTCACCTTCAATAGTGCCTTCTAGAATGTCAGTTCTTCCTCAACAAACAGTATTCCATCTTGGACAACTTCCTCTTTCACTCTGTCCACTCTCCTGTACTTTGACTTTTTATAAAAACCTTCTCTCCCTATCCACATCCTCCAGAATTGACTTCATCTTCTTTCATGTCTACCAATACATAGGACCAGCGAAAAAGATTCCTTGCTCCTCAATGCTACATTCATATCCCAAAGTGGAATGGACTTCTTTAGTAGGTAGTACTGGATAGTTCAAGTAGACAATACCCTCTCTTCTTGAAAGTCCACCCCATCTACTGAATCCAGAATCTCATGATAGTTATTTACTAGCCTGTTTTCCTATCACAAGGATCTCAGTATGAGACTCAAAGTGTTCATCTCCCCTCTAATGCTTGCTCTCATGATTGGAGAATTTGTGTTCTTCATCCTCTTCAGTCATTCAAACTCTTTGCCCCCTACATTTTCAGTCAAAATCAGCCACATACAAAGATAATCTGTATCTCAACATCATTAGTGCCCTATCTCTGTTGCATCCTGGGTCACCACCAGTCATCCTGATGAATATCTGGTCACTGGATCCAGATGACTCTAGAGGAGAACCTTGTGACCTTGCACAGCCCTCCCTCACTCAAATCAATGTCAACTGCAAGTCATGTCATCATCTCCCTGATGCTTTGGTCCTCTTCAGAAACAAATGACAAACACAACAACCTATCTCTATGATCCAGAATTCTGACATTCCTTTGCTCAACAACAACACTTTTTTCTTATACCTGTTCTCTGCTTCCCCACTGCCCCTATTCTGCACCCTCACCATGACCTTCAATCAGTCCACCATTTCCTACATTGCCATCAGTTCCCAGTCCTTCATCCCTGTTCTTTCTTACAAATTCAACTGTACAGAATGCACTTTACCCTTGAATCCCTTAATTCTTTTCCTAACAACTGTTAACATTTTGTTCATTTTTTTAACCCCGAGGTTGCTTCTTCATGTGATTTCTATGTTCCTACCCCTGGGCTGCTGAACATTGCTTGATGAATTCACATAATGAGGGTAACTAAATCTAGCACAAATTTATGTTAATTGATCCAAATTGACCTCTCCTTAATATAAAACTATTGTTTTCTTCTTCCCAGATTGACTTCTATAGTGTTCCACAGAGCAACTATTCCTGAGAGCTCCTATGCCACTCATTTCCACTCATCTCAGCTGACTCCTTCTTTCCTGAAGCAACATAGGTTATCTGATAGGAGTTCCTTCTCCTCTTTGAAATATCTCAAGGTCCCTGCATAGCAAAGATTGCAGTCTCTGAATGAAAGCTGATTCTTCTCTTTGTCTAATCTTCTCATTCCATCTTTGATTCCATTTCATTCCATCTCTTCTAAGATCTCAAACCTTAAATCATTCCCTTGTATCCTCCCCCATCTTCAATCTCTTTTTGTATACTGGTATCTTTACTTCTGCCTACAAACATTTCATTTCTTCTCCCTTTCACAGAAAACTCAGAGGGAAAAAAACCATTTTTATTCATCGTCATCAATTTCTTATTCTACAGTCACTTTTCAACCCACCATGCCCTTTTCTCTTCTTTCTTTTCAGTTTCTCTTATGGTGATCACACTTAGTCTCATGAATTTGAACATAATCTCAACGCAGAAAATTCCCAAATCTTTATTTCCATTATGACTTTCTCCTTCTTAAGGAAAAGGCCCACACCAATCATTGACTAGAAACACTAACTTGCATATTCCATAAGAATCTCAAATTCAACATGTTCAAGGAGGCAACTCATTATCTTCTCCCCGAAAATTCCTCCTTCAATCATCTGCATTTCTGCTGTGGCTATCATTATCAGAAGTTACCAGATTCATAGCCTCAGGGTAACCTATAATTCTTCATTCTATTCATCACCACCTCCCAACCAAATTTAATGACTTTCAAAGTCTTATTGATTCTGTCTTTTATATGATATTTCTTGCATATGCCCCTTTCTTCTTATGCCATATAAGAGTCATCTCAGTTTAAGCCTTTATCAGATCTCTAAGAAACTAATGTAATTTTCCCTCCTCTCTCTTCCCTTCCCATTTATTGTCAACACAGTTGGGAAATTTATATTCCAAAAGCATAGATTTGAATATTCAAGTCTCCTCTTCAAGAAATCCCACAGGCTCTCTGTTGACTAGGATAAAATCCACACTCCTCAAATTTGCCATTTAAAGCCTTGCACAGTCTGGCCACAGCCTACCTTCAAGTCTTATTTCAGCTTCTTTATTTTCACATATTCTAATATGTGTTCCAGCAAAAATGTAATACTTGTTGTTTCCTAAATTCAGCATTTTCTCTCTAGCTTCTTTGCATACAAACTCTTAGAATTCTGCAATTCAGGTACGACTTTGTACAGGAAGCTTTTCTTGATTATCCTAGATATTGCCATTTTCTTCTTCCTTAAATAATCATGGATTCAGAAATTTGCTTAAATATTCCTCAGGAAAACACAAATATACAAACACACACACATAATACTATACAAATTTCTTGAGGAACCAAGCTGTTATTTTTTGTTTTGTTATTTTTTGTTTATCTTACAGATAGAAGATTCTTAGAAAACCCTTGCTGAATTGAATTGAATGTTACTATTTTAAGCAATAATTTAATTCATCCCATTTTGGAGGTGGCACAATGGATAGAGTGCTGAGCCTGGAATCGGGAAGGCTCAACTTTGTGAGCTCAAATGTGGCCTCAGATACTTACTAGCTATGTGTCCTTGGACAGCAACAACAAGAAACCCATTTAGGAAGAGTCTATTAATTCAAAATACAAGGAAAAATAATTTTGGATTAACTATCATCAGATTGTTCATTGCTTTTATAAAATAACAATTATGTATCTAGTCAGCTGGAAAATATCTGTTCCTTTAAATTGTAAATTATAGTAAATAAGATGATGCTAGATTTTGCTCCATTTTCTATCAATGAAGTTGATATTGAGTAAAGAATAAAAGACATGATCAATTTCATTACAAAAGTGGAAAAACTGATAATTGTCACTTTCATCTCTCAATCAACTAAATACATGAAAAAATAAAGATACTTATCAAAATTAATGTGATATATAAATATATTTGCTCTAAGCACAGAAAGAAAATGAAAATGGTATGATCTTATTCATATTAAAATTTGTTGGTTATATAACAATCAAACAGGGATATAATGACGTAAGCCAAGAATTCAACAAAGTACTATCTCAGGACACTTTTAGAACTTTCAACTTTGTCTTAAATATTTCCCCTTTTTTATCACATGCAATTATGACTATGAAAGAGATTATATTTTAGCAAATTGCTTCATAAAAAATCCAAATTGAACTGCATAACAGCCACATATGGTAAAGGGTTTGGACAACTGTTCAGAAAGAGACCCTGTAAGGGATCATTTGTTGACACTGAGTATAGGACTCTATTGCATTACTCATATTCAGATCTGAGTTACAATCCTGGGGTGCAGTTCCAGAATGAAGAGGAACACTAGCAGATCAAAGTTTGAGTCCTCAGGGGATAAGGTCACAGTTTCAGAATGAAAAATCTGCTTATTCACAGATCAGATCACATGCCAGAAGAGTAGTAAATACACCTCTCCTTAGATAGTGCAACTCTGAAAGAAACTGAAAAGTAACAGACTCCAAGAAATAGCTCTGAAAACATGCACAAAAAAACCTGACACTTGAGACAGTGTCCCATCCATCCAAGGAGCAGAGCTCAATTTTAATATCAGGCTAAAAGTGAAGAAATGGACAGGGGAAATGAGCAAATAACAACAACAAGAAAAGAACCTAACCATACAAAGTTATCATGATGACAGGGAAGAGTTAAACACAAAGAAGACAACAAAGTCAAAACTACTACATCCAAAGCCTTAAAATAAAATATGAACTGGGTTCAGACCCAAATAGAATTCATAGAAGAGCTCAAAAAGGATTTTTAAAATCAAATAAGTGAGGCAGAGGAAAATTGAGGGAAATAAATTACAGTGATAAAAGATCATGAAAAAAAGACAACAGGTTGGTAAAGGAGGTACAAAAACCACTAAAGAAAGTAATATCTTAAATTACAGAATAGGTCAAGTGGCAAAAGAGGCACAAAAATCCAATGAAAAAAAGAATTCCTTAAAAAGAAGAATTGACCAAACAGAAAAAAAAGATATACAAAAATTCATGGAAGAGAATTCATTAAAACACAAAATTGGCCCCATGGAAAAAGGCATACAAAAATCCAATGAAGATAAAAGTATAATTGGCCAAATGGAAAAGGAGATACAAAAGCTCAATGAAGAAAATAATTCCTTAAAAATTAGAATTTGATTAGTGGAAGCTAATAGCTCTATGAGACATCAAGAAACAACAAAACAAAATCAATAGAATAAAAATGAAAGAAAATATTAAATATTTCATTGGAAAAACAATTGAGCTGGAAAAGAAAGGAAAGATGATTTAAAAATTATTGGATTACTTGAAAGCCATCATCAAAGACAGAACCTAGACACAATCTTTCAAGAAATTATCATGAAAAATTGCTCTGATATCCTAGAACCAGAGGGTAAAATAGAACTCAAAATAATCCATTTAGCACCTCCTAAAAGAGCCCCCAAAATGAAAACTTCCAGCAATATTATAATCAAATTTCAAAGTTTCCAGGTCAAGGAGAACATATAACAAACAGCCAGAAAGAAATAATTCAAATATCATGGAGTCACAGTCAGAATAATTCAAGATATAGAAGCTTTTACATTAAAAGATCAGAGACTTAGGGGTAGCTAGGTGGCACAGTGAATAAAGCACTGGCCCTGGAGTCAAGAGGACCTGAGTTCAAATCCAGCCTCAGACACTTGGCACACTTACTAGCCATGTGACTTTGGGCAAGTCACAACCTCAATTGTCCTCCTAAAAGCAAAAAATTAAAAAATAAAAATTAAAAAAATTAAAAAAGATCAGAGACTAGAATAACCAAGAATCACCTACCAGCAAAATTGAGCACAATTTTTCAGGGTAGGGGTGGGGGGAGGGAACGGACATTCAATTAAATAGAGAAGTTTCAAGTGTCTGTCATGAAAAGATCAGAGCTAAACAGAAATTCTGACTGTCAAATACGAGGCTCAAGAGAATCATAAAAAAAAATAACAGGAAAGAAAAATCATAAGGGAATCAATAAGATTAAACTACATTCCTACATTAGAAGATGATACTTGTAACTCTTAAGAACTTTGTTAGGGAAGATAGAAGGATTATACATAGACAGAGGGAATGATTGTGAGTTGAATATTATAGTATGATGTAAAAATAAAATAAAATTAAGGAGTGAGAAATAAGGATGCACAGGGAGAAATGGGAAGAGATATGGTAGAATGAGATAAATTATCTCACATAAAAGAAACATGAAATGGAGGGAAATATGGGGAGTGGAGCACTTCAACCTTGGTCTTATCAGAATTGGCTGAAAAAGGGAATAATATATACACTGAGGTGTATATAAAAATCTATCTTACTCTAGAGAGAGGAAGGGGATAAGAGAAGAGGGGAGCTAAAAGAAGAGAGGACAAATTTGGGACGGGTGGTAGTTAGGCGCAAAAGACTTTTGAGGATGGAAAAGGTGAAACACTGAGTGGGGTGGAGAGAGAGATCAGGACAAACAGGGAGGGAAATTGGATGGATGGAAATACACTGTTATCATAACTGAAAAAATTTTACAAGTTTCTTTCATAAAGATCTCATTTCTCAAATATGCAGAAAATTGAGTCAAATTTATAAAAAAAAAAATAAGAGCCATTCTCCAATTGATAAATGGTCAAAGTTGTGAACAGACAGTTTGCAGACAAAAAAATCAAAGCCATCTGTTAGTCGTGTGAAAAATGCTCTAAATCACTATTGATTAAAGAAATGCAAATTTAAACAATTATGAAGTACCATCTCACACACATCAGATTGGTTTAATATGACAGAAAAAGAAAATGATAAACGTAGGAGGTCGTTTGGGAAAATTGAGAGACTCATGCACTGTTGGAGTCTTGAACTGAAACAACCATTCTGGAGAGCAATTTGGATCTATGTCCAAAGTAAAAATATGTATCCCCTTTGACCCAGCAATAGCACTATTACGGCTATATCACAAAGAGATTTTAAAAACGGGGAGTGGGGAAAGGACCTATTTGTACAAAAATGTTTATAGTAGCTTTTTTAGTGGTAGCAAAGAGTTGGAAACTGCTGGAATGTCTGTCAATTGGGAAATGACTGATTGGTGGTATGTCATTCTAATAGAATACTATTGTGCTGTAAGAAATGATAGGCAGGAAGATTTCAGAAAAATCTGGAAAGACTTAAATTAACTGAAGTGAAGTCAGCAAAACCAGGAGTACATTATACACAGTACCAGCAACATTTTATTATGATCAACTGAGAACGACTGCTATTCTGAGCAATGCAATGATCCAAGACAATTGAAAAGGACTTACGTTGAAAAATGCTATCCACTTCCAGAGAAAGAACTGATGGAGTCTGAATGCAGGTCAAAGCATACTATTTTTTACTTTCTTTTTTCTTGTGGTTTTATTTTTTGATCTATGTTTTCTTTCAGGAAGTAATATAAAAATATGGAAAGTAGTGTTTGTTATATATTGTTATATAATATGTAACACATACATAATATGGAATAAATATGAAATATGTAATACATATGTAATGTGTAGCATATGCTTTTATTTAATTTTTTCCATTGATGTAAAAACCATATTTAACATTTATTTTTAAAAGTTTTGAGTTCCATATTCCCTTTATTTCTCCTCACTTCCATTCTCATTGAGCAGGCAAATAATTTGATATGGGCTATACATGTGCAGTTATGCAAAATTATTTTCATTTTTGGCATATTGTGAAAGAAAACCACCCTCCCACAAGAAAAATAAAGTGTAAAAAAATATTGTTTGATTGCCTTTCAGACTTTATCTGTTTCTCTGAACATGCATAGCATTTTTCATCATAAGTCCTTCAGAATTGCCTTGGATTGTTGGATTGCTGAGAATAACTAAGTTAACCATGGTTGATTGTCACAAAATATTGCTGTTACCATGTTCAACATTCTCCTGCTTCTACTCCTTTCACTTTGTATCATTTCATGTAAGTCTTTTAAAGTTTTTCTGAGATTATCCTCCTTGTCATTTTTTATAGTACTATAGTATTCCACCACAATCTTCCTCAATTGATGGACATCCCCTCAATTTCCACCTTTTTGCCACCTCAAAAAGTGTTGCTAAAATATTTTTGTACATATCTGTCTTTTCCTTTTTTTTAAATCTTTTTGGGATATGGCCCTAGCAGTGGCATGGCTGGCTCAAAGGATATGCCTAGTTTTATAACTCTTTGGACATAGTTCCAAATTGTTTTCCACAATTGATGATTCAGTTTCCAACTCCACCAACAGTGCATTAGTCTCAATTTTTCTACGTTCCCTTCAATATTTACCTTTTTCTTTTTCTGTCCTATTAGCCAATCTCATATGTGTGAGGCGGTAACACACAATTGCTTTAATTTGCATTTCTATAATCAATAGTGGTTTAGAGCATTTTTCATATGATTATAGATAACTTATATTACTTCATCCACAAACTACTTGTTAATAACTTTTGCCATTTATCAATTGGAGAATGAATGGCTCTTATTTTTATAAATTTGGCTCAATTCTCTGCATATTTGAGAAAAGAGGCCTTTATCAAAGGAATTTGTAAAAAAATTTTCAGTTACGATAACAGTGCATTTCCATCCATCCAATTTCCCTCCGTTTGTCCTGATCTCTCTCTCTCCTTGCCCACTCTATCTCACTCACTTTTTCACCCTTTCCATACTCAAAAGTATTTTGCTTCTAACCACCACTTGTCCCAAATTTGTCCTCTCTTCTATTAGCTCCTCCTTCACTTACTCCCTTCCTCTCTTACTTTCCTATAGCTTAAAATAGATTTTTACATATGCCTCAGTGTATATTATATTATTCCCTCTTTCAGCTAATTCTGATGAGACTAAGTTCTCCACTCCCCATGTTCCCCTCCATTGCAAAAACTCTTTCATACTTCTTTCATATCAGATAATTTATCCCCTTCTACCATATCTCTTTTCATATCCTTTGACCATTAATCAATTGAGGAATGACCCTGTTTTTTTAATAACACCTCTTTAATTATTTAAAATAAATATTATATCCTCTCCTAAGTCTTCTCTATTTCAACCTAAAGGAATTCAAGACCCTTCTCCATTCTAGTTGCCTTCCTATGAACACTCTTAACATCAATGACATTCCCAAATTGTGGCAATCCAAACTAAACACAATCCCATAAATATGGTTGATCACAGAAAAGTACAAAGGGATCATTACTTCCTTACTCCTGGAAGCTAAGCCTTTCTTAATGTGGTTAAAAATTTCTGGCTAAAAAACATCTGCAAGGCACCAAAACTTCCAAATCTCTTTAAAAATCTTTTCTCTCACCTTCTTAATCCTAGTACTTTTTTTCTGTTAATTATTTCCCATTTGTTCTCTGTATGATTTGCTTTGTATGAATTTTTTATTTTGTCTCCTGTTAGACTATAATCTTTTTGAGGCTAGGGACTGTCATTTGCCTAGATATTGGCACATTGCCTAGCATATAATATTTATTGATGGATTGAGACGGCCTGCTATTTTGTCACAGTTTTTTAATATTCATTTAATTCATGTAGATTTCCAGCTTTATTGACACATCATTGGATGAATAGCTCCTAATAATTTCTTTTACTTCTTTCTGGTTGTGAATTAATTTTTTTATATTGATAATTTGTTTTTCTTCTTTCTTTTTTACCAATTAGTTTAACTGATGAATTATCAAATTTATATATTTTAAATAGTTTTGGTTTCAATTATTAAATCATTTTTCAATTCAATTTTGTAAATTTCTCCTTTAATTTGCAGGAGTTTTAATTTGTTGTTGGATTGGAAATTGTCAATTTGCTGGTTTTCTAGTATTTTTGTAAGTTGTATAGCTAATTCATTGATCTATTCCTCCTCTCTACTGATGAAAGTATCTAGTGATTTAAATTTTCCCTTTAGTACCACTGTTGCTGCATCTCAAAAATTGTGGTATATTTTTTCATTGCTTTCATTGTCTTTAGTAAAATTATTTTTTCTATGATCCGTTCTTTGACTGACATGTTATTTAGAATTAAGTAATTTAGCTTCTAATTAATTTTTAATCTGTGTTTCAAAGGCTCTATATTTGATAAAATTTTATTGCATTGTGTTCATTGAATGATATA
>JAQQSV010002557.1:12664-25428 GCA_028646515.1 Pseudochirops corinnae
GATAAATTTAAACAAAAATAAAGAAAAACAACTTGAATAAAGTGCTAGAAAATTTAGATATTGTATATCTCTGGAGAATATTGAATCAGAATAAAAAAGAATATACCTTTTTCTCACTTGTGCATAGAACCTTCACAAAGACTGACCATATATTACAACACTAAAATCTCACAAAATACAAAAACCTAGAAGTATTAAATATATCATTCAATGAACACAATGCAATAAAATTTTATCAAATATAGAGCCTTTGAAACACAGATTAAAAATTAATTAGAAGCTAAATTACTTAATTCTAAATAACATGTCAGTCAAAGAACGGATCATAGAAAAAATAATTTTACTAAAGACAATGAAAGCAATGAAAAAATATACCACAATTTTTGAGATGCAGCAACAGTGGTACTAAAGGGAAAATTTAAATCACTAGATACTTTCATCAGTAGAGAGGAGGAATAGATCAATGAATTAGCTATACAACTTACAAAAATACTAGAAAACCAGCAAATTGACAATTTCCAATCCAACAACAAATTAAAACTCCTGCAAATTAAAGGAGAAATTTACAAAATTGAATTGAAAAATGATTTAATAATTGAAACCAAAACTATTTAAAATATATAAATTTGATAATTCATCAGTTAAACTAATTGGTAAAAAAGAAAGAAGAAAAACAAATTATCAATATAAAAAAATTAATTCACAACCAGAAAGAAGTAAAAGAAATTATTAGGAGCTATTCATCCAATGATGTGTCAATAAAGCTGGAAATCTACATGAATTAAATGAATATTAAAAAACTGTGACAAAATAGCAGGCCGTCTCAATCCATCAATAAATATTATATGCTAGGCAATGTGCCAATATCTAGGCAAATGACAGTCCCTAGCCTCAAAAAGATTATAGTCTAACAGGAGACAAAATAAAAAATTCATACAAAGCAAATCATACAGAGAACAAATGGGAAATAATTAACAGAAAAAAAGTACTAGGATTAAGAAGGTGAGAGAAAAGATTTTTAAAGAGATTTGGAAGTTTTGGTGCCTTGCAGATGTTTTTTAGCCAGAAATTTTTAACCACATTAAGAAAGGCTTAGCTTCCAGGAGTAAGGAAGTAATGATCCCTTTGTACTTTTCTGTGATCAACCATATTTATGGGATTGTGTTTAGTTTGGATTGCCACAATTTGGGAATGTCATTGATGTTAAGAGTGTTCATAGGAAGGCAACTAGAATGGAGAAGGGTCTTGAATTCCTTTAGGTTGAAATAGAGAAGACTTAGGAGAGGATATAATATTTATTTTAAATAATTAAAGAGGTGTTATTAAAAAAACAGGGTCATTCCTCAATTGATTAATGGTCAAAGGATATGAAAAGAGATATGGTAGAAGGGGATAAATTATCTGATATGAAAGAAGTATGAAAGAGTTTTTGCAATGGAGGGGAACATGGGGAGTGGAGAACTTAGTCTCATCAGAATTAGCTGAAAGAGGGAATAATATAATATACACTGAGGCATATGTAAAAATCTATTTTAAGCTATAGGAAAGTAAGAGAGGAAGGGAGTAAGTGAAGGAGGAGCTAATAGAAGAGAGGACAAATTTGGGACAAGTGGTGGTTAGAAGCAAAATACTTTTGAGTATGGAAAGGGTGAAAAAGTGAGTGAGATAGAGTGGGCAAGGAGAGAGAGAGATCAGGACAAACGGAGGGAAATTGGATGGATGGAAATGCACTGTTATCGTAACTGAAAATTTTTTTACAAATTCCTTTGATAAAGGCCTCTTTTCTCAAATATGCAGAGAATTGAGCCAAATTTATAAAAATAAGAGCCATTCATTCTCCAATTGATAAATGGCAAAAGTTATTAACAAGTAGTTTGTGGATGAAGTAATATAAGTTATCTATAATCATATGAAAAATGCTCTAAACCACTATTGATTATAGAAATGCAAATTAAAGCAATTGTGTGTTACCGCCTCACACATATGAGATTGGCTAATAGGACAGAAAAAGAAAAAGGTAAATATTGAAGGGAACGTAGAAAAATTGAGACTAATGCACTGTTGGTGGAGTTGGAAACTGAATCATCAATTGTGGAAAACAATTTGGAACTATGTCCAAAGAGTTATAAAACTAGGCATATCCTTTGAGCCAGCCATGCCACTGCTAGGGCCATATCCCAAAAAGATTTAAAAAAAAGGAAAAGACAGATATGTACAAAAATATTTTAGCAACACTTTTTGAGGTGGCAAAAAGGTGGAAATTGAGGGGATGTCCATCAATTGAGGAAGATTGTGGTGGAATACTATAGTACTATAAAAAATGACAAGGAGGATAATCTCAGAAAAACTTTAAAAGACTTACATGAAATGATACAAAGTGAAAGGAGTAGAAGCAGGAGAATGTTGAACATGGTAACAGCAATATTTTGTGACAATCAACCATGGTTAACTTAGTTATTCTCAGCAATCCAACAATCCAAGGCAATTCTGAAGGACTTATGATGAAAAATGCTATGCATGTTCAGAGAAACAGATAAAGTCTGAAAGGCAATCAAACAATATTTTTTTACACTTTATTTTTCTTGTGGGAGGGTGGTTTTCTTTCACAATATGCCAAAAATGAAAATAATTTTGCATAACTGCACATGTATAGCCCATATCAAATTATTTGCCTGCTCAATGAGAATGGAAGTGAGGAGAAATAAAGGGAATATGGAACTCAAAACTTTTAAAAATAAATGTTAAATATGGTTTTTACATCAATGGAAAAAATTAAATAAAAGCATATGCTACACATTACATATGTATTACATATTTCATATTTATTCCATATTATGTATGTGTTACATATTATATAACAATATATAACAAACACTACTTTCCATATTTTTATATTACTTCCTGAAAGAAAACATAGATCAAAAAATAAAACCACAAGAAAAAAGAAAGTAAAAAATAGTATGCTTTGACCTGCATTCAGACTCCATCAGTTCTTTCTCTGGAAGTGGATAGCATTTTTCAACGTAAGTCCTTTTCAATTGTCTTGGATCATTGCATTGCTCAGAATAGCAGTCGTTCTCAGTTGATCATAATAAAATGTTGCTGGTACTGTGTATAATGTACTCCTGGTTTTGCTGACTTCACTTCAGTTAATTTAAGTCTTTCCAGATTTTTCTGAAATCTTCCTGCCTATCATTTCTTACAGCACAATAGTATTCTATTAGAATGACATACCACCAATCAGTCATTTCCCAATTGACAGACATTCCAGCAGTTTCCAACTCTTTGCTACCACTAAAAAAGCTACTATAAACATTTTTGTACAAATAGGTCCTTTCCCCACTCCCCGTTTTTAAAATCTCTTTGTGATATAGCCGTAATAGTGCTATTGCTGGGTCAAAGGGGATACATATTTTTACTTTGGACATAGATCCAAATTGCTCTCCAGAATGGTTGTTTCAGTTCAAGACTCCAACAGTGCATGAGTCTCTCAATTTTCCCAAACGACCTCCTACGTTTATCATTTTCTTTTTCTGTCATATTAAACCAATCTGATGTGTGTGAGATGGTACTTCATAATTGTTTAAATTTGCATTTCTTTAATCAATAGTGATTTAGAGCATTTTTCACACGACTAACAGATGGCTTTGATTTTTTTGTCTGCAAACTGTCTGTTCACAACTTTGACCATTTATCAATTGGAGAATGGCTCTTATTTTTTTTTTTATAAATTTGACTCAATTTTCTGCATATTTGAGAAATGAGATCTTTATGAAAGAAACTTGTAAAATTTTTTCAGTTATGATAACAGTGTATTTCCATCCATCCAATTTCCCTCCCTGTTTGTCCTGATCTCTCTCTCCACCCCACTCAGTGTTTCACCTTTTCCATCCTCAAAAGTCTTTTGCGCCTAACTACCACCCGTCCCAAATTTGTCCTCTCTTCTTTTAGCTCCCCTCTTCTCTTATCCCCTTCCTCTCTCTAGAGTAAGATAGATTTTTATATACACCTCAGTGTATATATTATTCCCTTTTTCAGCCAATTCTGATAAGACCAAGGTTGAAGTGCTCCACTCCCCATATTTCCCTCCATTTCATGTTTCTTTTATGTGAGATAATTTATCTCATTCTACCATATCTCTTCCCATTTCTCCCTGTGCATCCTTATTTCTCACTCCTTAATTTTATTTTATTTTTACATCATACTATAATATTCAACTCACAATCATTCCCTCTGTCTATGTATAATCCTTCTATCTTCCCTAACAAAGTTCTTAAGAGTTACAAGTATCATCTTCTAATGTAGGAATGTAGTTTAATCTTATTGATTCCCTTATGATTTTTCTTTCCTGTTATTTTTTTTTATGATTCTCTTGAGCCTCGTATTTGACAGTCAGAATTTCTGTTTAGCTCTGATCTTTTCATGACAGACACTTGAAACTTCTCTATTTAATTGAATGTCCGTTCCCTCCCCCCACCCCTACCCTGAAAAATTGTGCTCAATTTTGCTGGTAGGTGATTCTTGGTTATTCTAGTCTCTGATCTTTTTTAATTTTTTTAATTTTTATTTTTTAATTTTTTGCTTTTAGGAGGACAATTGAGGTTGTGACTTGCCCAAAGTCACATGGCTAGTAAGTGTGCCAAGTGTCTGAGGCTGGATTTGAACTCAGGTCCTCTTGACTCCAGGGCCAGTGCTTTATTCACTGTGCCACCTAGCTACCCCTAAGTCTCTGATCTTTTAATGTAAAAGCTTCTATATCTTGAATTATTCTGACTGTGACTCCATGATATTTGAATTATTTCTTTCTGGCTGTTTGTTATATGTTCTCCTTGACCTGGAAACTTTGAAATTTGATTATAATATTGCTGGAAGTTTTCATTTTGGGGGCTCTTTTAGGAGGTGCTAAATGGATTATTTTGAGTTCTATTTTACCCTCTGGTTCTAGGATATCAGAGCAATTTTTCATGATAATTTCTTGAAAGATTGTGTCTAGGTTCTGTCTTTGATGATGGCTTTCAAGTAATCCAATAATTTTTAAATCATCTTTCCTTTCTTTTCCAGCTCAATTGTTTTTCCAATGAAATATTTAATATTTTCTTTCATTTTTATTCTATTGATTTTGTTTTGTTGTTTCTTGATGTCTCATAGAGCTATTAGCTTCCACTAATCAAATTCTAATTTTTAAGGAATTATTTTCTTCATTGAGCTTTTGTATCTCCTTTTCCATTTGGCCAATTATACTTTTATCTTCATTGGATTTTTGTATGCCTTTTTCCATGGGGCCAATTTTGTGTTTTAATGAATTCTCTTCCATGAATTTTTGTATATCTTTTTTTTCTGTTTGGTCAATTCTTCTTTTTAAGGAATTCTTTTTTTCATTGGATTTTTGTGCCTCTTTTGCCACTTGACCTATTCTGTAATTTAAGATATTACTTTCTTTAGTGGTTTTTGTACCTCCTTTACCAACCTGTTGTCTTTTTTTCATGATCTTTTATCACTGTAATTTATTTCCCTCAATTTTCCTCTGCCTCACTTATTTGATTTTAAAAATCCTTTTTGAGCTCTTCTATGAATTCTATTTGGGTCTGAACCCAGTTCATATTTTATTTTAAGGCTTTGGATGTAGTAGTTTTGACTTTGTTGTCTTCTTTGTGTTTAACTCTTCCCTGTCATCATGATAACTTTGTATGGTTAGGTTCTTTTCTTGTTGTTGTTATTTGCTCATTTCCCCTGTCCATTTCTTCACTTTTAGCCTGATATTAAAATTGAGCTCTGCTCCTTGGATGGATGGGACACTGTCTCAAGTGTCAGGTTTTTTTGTGCATGTTTTCAGAGCTATTTCTTGGAGTCTGTTACTTTTCAGTTTCTTTCAGAGTTGCACTATCTAAGGAGAGGTGTATTTACTACTCTTCTGGCATGTGATCTGATCTGTGAATAAGCAGATTTTTCATTCTGAAACTGTGACCTTATCCCCTGAGGACTCAAACTTTGATCTGCTAGTGTTCCTCTTCATTCTGGAACTGCACCCCAGGATTGTAACTCAGATCTGAATATGAGTAATGCAATAGAGTCCTATACTCAGTGTCAACAAATGATCCCTTACAGGGTCTCTTTCTGAACAGTTGTCCAAACCCTTTACCATATGTGGCTGTTATGCAGTTCAATTTGGATTTTTTATGAAGCAATTTGCTAAAATATAATCTCTTTCATAGTCATAATTGCATGTGATAAAAAAGGGGAAATATTTAAGACAAAGTTGAAAGTTCTAAAAGTGTCCTGAGATAGTACTTTGTTGAATTCTTGGCTTACGTCATTATATCCCTGTTTGATTGTTATATAACCAACAAATTTTAATATGAATAAGATCATACCATTTTCATTTTCTTTCTGTGCTTAGAGCAAATATATTTATATATCACATTAATTTTGATAAGTATCTTTATTTTTTCATGTATTTAGTTGATTGAGAGATGAAAGTGACAATTATCAGTTTTTCCACTTTTGTAATGAAATTGATCATGTCTTTTATTCTTTACTCAATATCAACTTCATTGATAGAAAATGGAGCAAAATCTAGCATCATCTTATTTACTATAATTTACAATTTAAAGGAACAGATATTTTCCAGCTGACTAGATACATAATTGTTATTTTATAAAAGCAATGAACAATCTGATGATAGTTAATCCAAAATTATTTTTCCTTGTATTTTGAATTAATAGACTCTTCCTAAATGGGTTTCTTGTTGTTGCTGTCCAAGGACACATAGCTAGTAAGTATCTGAGGCCACATTTGAGCTCACAAAGTTGAGCCTTCCCGATTCCAGGCTCAGCACTCTATCCATTGTGCCACCTCCAAAATGGGATGAATTAAATTATTGCTTAAAATAGTAACATTCAATTCAATTCAGCAAGGGTTTTCTAAGAATCTTCTATCTGTAAGATAAACAAAAAATAACAAAACAAAAAATAACAGCTTGGTTCCTCAAGAAATTTGTATAGTATTATGTGTGTGTGTTTGTATATTTGTGTTTTCCTGAGGAATATTTAAGCAAATTTCTGAATCCATGATTATTTAAGGAAGAAGAAAATGGCAATATCTAGGATAATCAAGAAAAGCTTCCTGTACAAAGTCGTACCTGAATTGCAGAATTCTAAGAGTTTGTATGCAAAGAAGCTAGAGAGAAAATGCTGAATTTAGGAAACAACAAGTATTACATTTTTGCTGGAACACATATTAGAATATGTGAAAATAAAGAAGCTGAAATAAGACTTGAAGGTAGGCTGTGGCCAGACTGTGCAAGGCTTTAAATGGCAAATTTGAGGAGTGTGGATTTTATCCTAGTCAACAGAGAGCCTGTGGGATTTCTTGAAGAGGAGACTTGAATATTCAAATCTATGCTTTTGGAATATAAATTTCCCAACTGTGTTGACAATAAATGGGAAGGGAAGAGAGAGGAGGGAAAATTACATTAGTTTCTTAGAGATCTGATAAAGGCTTAAACTGAGATGACTCTTATATGGCATAAGAAGAAAGGGGCATATGCAAGAAATATCATATAAAAGACAGAATCAATAAGACTTTGAAAGTCATTAAATTTGGTTGGGAGGTGGTGATGAATAGAATGAAGAATTATAGGTTACCCTGAGGCTATGAATCTGGTAACTTCTGATAATGATAGCCACAGCAGAAATGCAGATGATTGAAGGAGGAATTTTCGGGGAGAAGATAATGAGTTGCCTCCTTGAACATGTTGAATTTGAGATTCTTATGGAATATGCAAGTTAGTGTTTCTAGTCAATGATTGGTGTGGGCCTTTTCCTTAAGAAGGAGAAAGTCATAATGGAAATAAAGATTTGGGAATTTTCTGCGTTGAGATTATGTTCAAATTCATGAGACTAAGTGTGATCACCATAAGAGAAACTGAAAAGAAAGAAGAGAAAAGGGCATGGTGGGTTGAAAAGTGACTGTAGAATAAGAAATTGATGACGATGAATAAAAATGGTTTTTTTCCCTCTGAGTTTTCTGTGAAAGGGAGAAGAAATGAAATGTTTGTAGGCAGAAGTAAAGATACCAGTATACAAAAAGAGATTGAAGATGGGGGAGGATACAAGGGAATGATTTAAGGTTTGAGATCTTAGAAGAGATGGAATGAAATGGAATCAAAGATGGAATGAGAAGATTAGACAAAGAGAAGAATCAGCTTTCATTCAGAGACTGCAATCTTTGCTATGCAGGGACCTTGAGATATTTCAAAGAGGAGAAGGAACTCCTATCAGATAACCTATGTTGCTTCAGGAAAGAAGGAGTCAGCTGAGATGAGTGGAAATGAGTGGCATAGGAGCTCTCAGGAATAGTTGCTCTGTGGAACACTATAGAAGTCAATCTGGGAAGAAGAAAACAATAGTTTTATATTAAGGAGAGGTCAATTTGGATCAATTAACATAAATTTGTGCTAGATTTAGTTACCCTCATTATGTGAATTCATCAAGCAATGTTCAGCAGCCCAGGGGTAGGAACATAGAAATCACATGAAGAAGCAACCTCGGGGTTAAAAAAATGAACAAAATGTTAACAGTTGTTAGGAAAAGAATTAAGGGATTCAAGGGTAAAGTGCATTCTGTACAGTTGAATTTGTAAGAAAGAACAGGGATGAAGGACTGGGAACTGATGGCAATGTAGGAAATGGTGGACTGATTGAAGGTCATGGTGAGGGTGCAGAATAGGGGCAGTGGGGAAGCAGAGAACAGGTATAAGAAAAAAGTGTTGTTGTTGAGCAAAGGAATGTCAGAATTCTGGATCATAGAGATAGGTTGTTGTGTTTGTCATTTGTTTCTGAAGAGGACCAAAGCATCAGGGAGATGATGACATGACTTGCAGTTGACATTGATTTGAGTGAGGGAGGGCTGTGCAAGGTCACAAGGTTCTCCTCTAGAGTCATCTGGATCCAGTGACCAGATATTCATCAGGATGACTGGTGGTGACCCAGGATGCAACAGAGATAGGGCACTAATGATGTTGAGATACAGATTATCTTTGTATGTGGCTGATTTTGACTGAAAATGTAGGGGGCAAAGAGTTTGAATGACTGAAGAGGATGAAGAACACAAATTCTCCAATCATGAGAGCAAGCATTAGAGGGGAGATGAACACTTTGAGTCTCATACTGAGATCCTTGTGATAGGAAAACAGGCTAGTAAATAACTATCATGAGATTCTGGATTCAGTAGATGGGGTGGACTTTCAAGAAGAGAGGGTATTGTCTACTTGAACTATCCAGTACTACCTACTAAAGAAGTCCATTCCACTTTGGGATATGAATGTAGCATTGAGGAGCAAGGAATCTTTTTCGCTGGTCCTATGTATTGGTAGACATGAAAGAAGATGAAGTCAATTCTGGAGGATGTGGATAGGGAGAGAAGGTTTTTATAAAAAGTCAAAGTACAGGAGAGTGGACAGAGTGAAAGAGGAAGTTGTCCAAGATGGAATACTGTTTGTTGAGGAAGAACTGACATTCTAGAAGGCACTATTGAAGGTGAAGGCAGAGTCAGATAAGGGCTTGAGAGGATAGGAATGAGAATAGGGTAAACGGTAGCATGAGAAAGGACTTTTTGGAAAACTAGTTACTCAATGCCTTAGAAAGTGCCAACCCTTTAATAATTAAAAGAACATAAAAAGAAAATGCTAATTTTTCCTATTAAATGTTTCTGAGATCTTATGGAGTTACAGTTAGATACAAAAGCTGAAACAAGTAGCTCTGCTTTTTAACGTAATAGTTTTTTAGGCCATGTACAGTTTTCAAGTTTCATACCTGGAGGGCTCCTTATTCTTAATATACCAGGATGTGACTTATGCCCATATGCAACCTTTATGGACCTATGATTTCATCAAGTTAGGGCATTCCTTGTGTAGTCTAAGTGTCAGAAGTGTATCCAGTCTCCCCGACTGCTTTTCTATCTACTACATTGAAGTGACTTTGGTATACTAACTACACCATTCTGTCTCTTAACTGTGAGATAGTAAGAGAAGATCAAAGATGTCAACCTGTCATTGAGTTATATGCAGGTTATGATCAGTAAAAGGACTTACATGACAAACAAAAAACAAGCAAACAAACAAAAACACTGTGTTCACTCTGAGGAAACACAAATGAAGTGACATTTAATGAAGAGATGATAGAAAATTGGAGTAGCATTTATCAAGGTTTCTGAAACTAGGACAAAGAGTACAAATCAAAGGGAACAAAGTTATTTATCAAAGAAGACATGCTAAAATGGAACAGAAATTTTATATTTAAAATGAACTTCTTGATTGCCTACTATGCACAAAGCATTGTGCGTGATACACAGTGCTCATATCCACAGCCCTTGCCTGCAAAGAGTTTTTAACCTAGTTTGAGGATTCAAAAATAAAACACTAGAAAAGTTAAATAAAATGTGATATTTACATAAGACAAATTGTCTCCTATTGTTGTTCAAAACAATAATAGAAGAAAGAGGTCACAAGGTAGGACATGATTAATTGTGAAATGAATGGTATGGACAGTGCCAGAAAAGGGATAGATCTGGGTTGGGCTGGGAACCCTTCACATAGGATCATGGGAGCATATATTGAGAGCTAGAGGGGACTTAAGAGGTCATCTAATTAAATCTCCTCAGACAGTAAGTGGCAGAGCCATTTTTTGAACTCAAATCAACTCCAAGTTCATCAAGAAAGTTGTGTACAGAGGAGGTAAGTTCTTGAGATGAATTTCAAATGAAATTTACACAGAATCTACTTAAAACTAGTTATTGCATAGGCTTTATGAATGATAAGAAGCAAACTTCAAACAAGAAGGTAATTTTTATTTTTTAGTAATAATATACTTAAGTGAAATCTTACACATAAACAAAAGGAATTACAAAGATCATTCCTTGAAATTTCTTCTAATATTTTTTCATAATTGCACCCTTATTACCAATAGTATTGGAAGATTTGGGCACATATTTAAATTAACTGTAGAAGTTTTTTTCTAAAGTAAGGGTGTCAATACCCAAGTGGGCTGTCCTCAAGGTTGACAAATCAGTGGGTGGGAAGATAGGTCACAGCTTATCTTTCCTGCAAAAGTCAACAGAATTTGTCTCTGGCACAACCCAACCTCTTATTCATCCATTTTTGCTCCAAAATTTCCCATTCCTCTCACTCCATCTGCTATCCTCCTGTGCCTGTGAAAACTCCCAGACTCTTTCTGTCTAGGCACTAGCTACTCAAGGGAATAATAACAACCTGGCCTCCTTCACCAGCAATTACACAAGCACAATTCTCTTTTCAGTACAGGGTACCCACATACTGCTCTTCAGTTCACCTCTGTAGCAGAGTTCCCCTTAATTGCCATAAGATCATCAAACAGGGGCAGCTAGGTGGTGCAGTGAATAGAGCACCCGCCCTGGAGTCAGGAGGACCCGAGTTCAAATCCAGCTTCAGACTCTTAACACAAAAACTAGCTGTGTGACCTTGAGCAAATCACTTAACCCCAACTGCCCTTCAAAAAGCAAAAAAAAAAAAAAAAAAGATCATCAACTAGTAGCTAGTGAGTAAGCATTACCCTTAGTCCCCACCACCCTTTTTCATTTTTGATGAATTAGATTGAATTGCATAGGATGAGAAGCAAGTATAGATTGTGATGTCATTATGAATCTCTACTCTAAAACCCATGCTGAATTTCCTTATGTCTGTCAAGTGTACTATGATATTTTAATCATTCATAAGCAAAATCTAGGTGTCATCCTCAACTTTTCTTCTCCCTCAGATACACAAATGTCAAAACACATGTCAATAATCCTTTTAGATGGAATCAATGTCTAAATCAACTAAGATAGAATTCTAGATAGCACCTCAAGGGGAAATTTGCCAAAATCTCTAGGGAAGAAAATTAGAAACTAGAGATATGGCAAGAATCCAGCAATATAAGTATATACATAGAATAATAATTGTGTATGTATGTATATGTATATATGTGTATATAAATGGATGCCAGAAAATAAAAATGGAGCTGATAAATTCAATTTGATGTGTGTGTGTGTGTGTGTGTGTGTGTGTATGTGTATGATGATGCTGGCTTCTTAATAGGATATATGTATGTATCACAATGATAGATAGAGCTATATATATTTATATATAAATATCAGCTATAGATATTTATAGATATAGTTATCTATCAACATACAAAGGTATATTTATAGAGCTAGGTATCTAAGTAGTTATCTATAGGTCTATATTTATTTAGCTTTATCTAGGTGATAAAATACATGTATGTATATATGTACATACAATAATGCATATATATCCATATATATATCTATCTGTCTTCCAAAGTCCATTTTTTCTCCTCATGCATGGCTCTACCACAGGCACAAATAGTTCAAACAAACCTTTGGAGTGCAGATGTCTCTAAATTTGCATACATCTGTTACAGGGAATCTAAAGATCTTCCCTGCCCCTAGGCCCTTTGCTGAAGTGGCTCGTGACTTTGAGGACCCTTGGATATTTGAAAGTATACTGTGTTCCCTAATAGGCTGAATGTGGCCACGTGGAGCCTGTGGCGCCAGGCTTGTTTTCCAGGAATGCCCGTGCCTTGTAGCTTTGTGATTGGGCAGTGGGTCTAGAGGGCTGTGACATTCTCCAAGCCAGGAGAAGGCTATATATACGCCCTGATGTGAGGTTTTGGTTTGGGGCTCACTTTGAGAAGAGTTGTGTGATTTGGCCAGAAGAGACTCTGGGCAGCC
>JAQQSV010002558.1:0-12757 GCA_028646515.1 Pseudochirops corinnae
GTGTTCCCTATTTACCACCAAGCAGTTGATGCCATTAGCTTTAAAAAAAAAAAAAAGATATAATGAGAATAGTTGATAATCCTCTCCAAAGCCTGAGGGGTACAATCTCCTACCAATATATGTGAAGCCCATAGGGAGAATGAGCTCAAACTTAAAGTACAATGATAGTGAATAAACATATATAATCAATGTAGCAAAAGGGCACATGTCACTCCTTGTCTTAAAAGTCCTTTCTTCTTTCATGGAGCTCTCTTAAAGCTCCACTTAGATCTTGCCTTCTACTGGGCCCAAGGATCAGGACCTTTTTAGAGCCCAAGTTAACATTTCTATCTGCCATGACAGGTCATGCTTCCTGATGATGATGCCATCCACAGGTGATTTACCTTTTCATAGATATCTGCAGCCATGTCTATTACTGTGAGCCATTACTCCAGTGGCCACTGCTACTACTGCCATTCTACTACAACTGCTAATGGGCCTTCTAATGGGTCCTAAGATCTCTCTTACAAGATCTTACAGTTTCATTTCAGAATATTCATTTGCTCAAGATCAAGAAAGAATAAAGACCAAGAAACTGAGGAAATCATGTGCTCACAGCTGCCATGTACAGGTAGGAGACAAGCCTTCTGCTCTTCCTCCACCTGGTTCTTGTGACCAACTTTAAGCAGTTCCTCGCAGTAGCAAAGAAAAAAGGAGAGATGAATATATACCCACTAAGTTTCAGCTCAGATTCACTTGTGACATCTATTCTTCTTGCAAGCTAGATAGTCAAACAGCCAGCTAAATGACTTTTCACTATCTCCTAACATAAGCTTCTCAGTCATACCGATGAGGGATAGGTTTTGGGGGGATTTCTAATGAGAAATCCTTTCTAGGTTCACGTCTGAAAAGAATTACAGGCTCAGCTGTCTTTTGGCAGATTTACAAAAGTTTATTGATTCACAGGACAAAAGGGGTAGGGTGAGAAAACCTGGCTAGGAAAAGCTCACAAGAGGCAAGGGGGGGGAGTCAGAGAAAGTCTGGAAGTGTGATGCTCTGCAGCGGGCAGATGGCCACCTAGAATGCCTACCTGCTAGAAAAAGCTAGCAAAGTTCTGCAAAGAACAGGAAGTGAAACACAGTTTTTAAGACATATGGCTGTCAATCATAAGCTCATTAGGCTAATGAGGTATACAAAGGTGGAGTTAGGGAGGGTCCAGGGAGTGGTTAATACTTAAAGGGACATACACCCTTGACATCAACTGCGCATGTGTTTTACCCACAATACACTGGGACAAACAGCAGGAGGGAAGGGGCGGGGTGTGGTTTGAGCCCTGAAACATCACAAGGTCGACCAGGTCAGATTTGAGGTCAGGTCACAGGTCAAATAAGATGTACCCATCCTGATTTGCAAGTGGATGGGTTTGGTTTGCTAGGACAAAAGGAGGTAGTACCTTGAATAAAGAGTTAATGGTTTGAGAGGAAATATCTCTAGGCTGGGGCTGGGAAAGACACAGTACAGCTGGGGGAAAGGGACATGTGGCTTTTACAACTTAACACAAAACTGATAAAATCATAAAGTTACCCCAAAATACATTACATAGGCCATTCAGCACTTCTTTATTACTAAGAAACTAAGTTCTGCCAGTTTCTTGGATTGAAACTCCCATGGTCACTTGGATTGAAATCAGATGGGAAATAGCTGCATATGCTTTAAAAACTAGCCCTTTTAAGCCGGTTCACCCATGTTACAAATCAAAGAGTGTCTGTAATTTGTGCACCAAATAAAATTGCAGGTCCTTGGTGTATGTTCAGGCGCACAATATCTCACAGAACCTCAGATTGGAAAGGGGCCTCAGAGGCTGTGTCCAACCCCTACTGGAACAAGAGTCCTTTCTCTAGTGAGGAATTCATCAATGTAGTCCATTCTACTTTTCGAAAACTTCCATTATACAGAAGACTCTTCTTCAAAAATTCAACAAACATTTTTATTTAGTGACTACTATGTGCAAAGCACCATGTTCAGTGATACAAAGGCAAAAGCCAAACTAGTCCTTGCACTCAAGTTGCTTATCTACTCAGGGAATATGATATGCACAAAGTCATTTCAAATGTGAAAAATGATAATAGCTGGTGAGGAGAGGGGAGGGATAATTAAGATTTTTGAGACAGCCAGATCTATGCTTTAGGAATATTAATTTGGCAGCTGTTTGGAGGATGGGTTGGAGATGGGAGGAACTAAGCGGGGAAACCAATTAGAAAGCTATAACAATAATCAAACAGCTGTGAATGGAGAAAAGGAGGTAGAGAAGACATATTATAGATGAAGGTCTATAAGACTTAGCAATTGATTGGATATGGGGGATAAGGGAGAGGGAAGAATCAAAATTACTCTAAGATTAAAAATCTGGATAACTAGAATGATAGACATAGACAGTTTTTTCTACTGTCTTTGTAACCCTAGCACCTAGCAAGTACCTTTCACATAGCAAATGCTTAATAAAAGCCTGCTGAATTGCATTGCATTGCATTGAATTGTTGTTTGTATCATCAACAGAAACAGGAGAATGTGGAGGAGGAATTTATGTAGGGGGAGATGCAATGAATTCTATTTTGGGTTTGTACTTGAGATTGTGAAAAAAAGATTCAATTTGTTTCTTTGGTCCCAGAGGACAGAAGCAAGAACAAAGGGTAGAATTAGCAAAGATACAAATTGAGGCATGTCAAGAAAATTTTTTTTTTAATTTTAATTAACTTATTTTTAGTTTTCAACATTCATGTCCATAAGATTTTGAGTTTCAGATTTTCTCCCGTCCTTCTCCTCCCTCCTCCCCAAAAAGGCATGCAATTTGATATAGGCTCTACTTATGAATTCATATTAAACATATTTTCACATTAGTCATGATGTAAAGAAGAATTTGAACTAATGGGAGGAACCATAAGAAAGAAGAATCTAAACAAAACAACAAAAGAAAAAGAGATCAAATAGTAGCTTCCATCTGCCTTCAGACTCCAAAATTCTTTTTTGGAATGTGGATGGCATTTTACATGTGAGTCTTTGGGAGTTGTCTTAGATCCTTGCATTGCTGAGAAGAGATGTCTATCAAAGTTAGTCATCACACAATGTGGCTATTACTGTGTACAATGTTCTCCTGGTTCTACTCATTTCACTCAGCATCATTTCATATAAGTCTTTCCAGGTTTTTCTGAAGTTCATCTGCTCATCATTTCTTAAAGCACAATAGTATTCCATTACATTCATATACTACAACTTGTTCAGGCATTCCCCAGTTGATGGACATCCCCATAATTTCCAATTCTTTGCCACCACAAAAAGAGCTGCTATAAATATTTTTGTACATATAGGTCCTTTTCCCATTTTTATGGTCTCTTTAGGATACAGCCCTAAAAGTAGTATTGCTGGGTTAAAGGATATGCACATTTTTCTAGTCCCTTGGGCATAGTTCCAAATTGTTCTCCAGGATGGTTAGATCAGTTTACATCTCCACCAACAATGCAATAGTGTTCCAATTTTCCCATATATTTTCCAGGATTTATCATTTTCCTGTTTCATCATGTTAGCCAATTTGATAGGTATGATGTGATACCTCAAAGCTGTTTTGATTTGGATTTCCTTAATCAATACTCATTTAGAACTATTTTTCATATGACCGTAGTTAGCTTTAATTTCTTGCTCAGAAAACTGCCTGTATCCCTTGACCATTTATCATTTGGGGAATGACTTATATTCTTACAAATTTGGCCCAGTTCTCTATATATTTTAGAAATGAGACCTTTATCAGGGATACTATTTGTAAAAATTCTTTTCCAGTTTTCTACTTCCCTCCTAATCTTGGTTGCATTGACTTTGTGAGAAAACTTTTCAATTATTTCAATAATCATCCATTTTGCATTTCATAATGTTCTCTCTTTGTTTGGTCATAAATTCTTCCATTCTCCATAAATCTGAAAGGTAAACTATTCCTTGCTCTCCCAGTTTGCTTATAGTATCAGCCTTTATATCTAAATTGTGTACCCATTTGGACTTTATTTTGGTACATGTTGTGAGATGTTGGTCTATGCCTACTTTCTGCCATACTATTTTTCAGTTTTCTCAGCAGTTTTTGTCAAATAATGAGTTCTTATTCCAGAAGCTGGAGTCTTTAGGTTTATCATACAGTAGATTACAATAGTCATTAACTACTGTGTCTTATATACCTAACCTATTTCACTGATCCACCACTCTATTTCTTAGGCAGTACCAAGTACTTTTGATGATTGCTGCTTTATAATACAATTTAAGATCTGGTATGGCTAGGCCACCTTCCCTTGCATTTCTTTTCATTAATTCCCTTGATATTCTGCACCTTTTGTTCTTCCAGATGAATTTTGTTATTATTTTTTCTAGTTCTCTAAAATGATTTTTTGGAAGTTTGATTGGTATGGCACTGAATAAATTAATTTAGGTGGAATTGTCATTTTTATTATATTGGCTCGGCCTACCCATGAGCAACTGATGTTTTTCCAATTATTTAGATCTGACTTTATTAGCTTGAAAAGTGTTTTGTGATGTGTTTATTTTTTTTTTAATTTTTTTAATTTACTCATTTACTTTTAATTTACAAGATTCAGTTCCACAATCACTTGAGTTTCAGGTTTTCTCTCCTCCCTTCCCCCCCTCCCCCATGGTGGCATGCAGTCATGTATAGGATCTGCAAATACTTTTGTGATGTGTTTATATAGTTCCTGAGTTCGTAATGTCTGCAGTAATTTTATTTTATTTTTTTATTTTATATTTTTAAGAAGTTTGTAGTTTTTATTTTATTTTATTTTTGGAGAGGGGAAGGTAGGGCAGTTGGGGTTAAGTGACTTGCCCAAGGTCACATGGCTAGTTTTTGTGTGTGTGTGTGTTCTGTGTCTGAGGCTGGATTTGAACTCAGGTCCTCCTGACTCCAGGGCTGGTGCTCTATTCACTGCGCCACCTAGCTGCCCCAAGTCTACAGTAATTTTAAATGGGATTTCTCTTTCTATCTCTTGCTGTTGGGATTTGTTAGTAATATATAGAAATACTGATGATTTATGTGAGTTCAGGAATAACTTTTTAACAATTAAGGCTGACCAAAAATGTTGGCTACCTGTCTGAAATGGTAGGGGATTCCCCCTTTTTGGAGATCTTCATGCTGAGGCTGGATAATCACTTGTGCAGTGTGTTTTACTGAGGATTCCTTTTTTGGTATATAGCTTGAATCAGAATTCAGGAATTCTTACTCTTTTTGAGTCATGGACCCCTTTGGCTGTCTTATGGGCCACTTCTCAGAATAATGTTTTGAACTGCATTAAATAAAATATGTAGGATTACAAAGGAAATGAATTACATTGAAATACAGTGATCAACATTTTTTTTTTTGCTTTTTTTTTTTTTTGGAGGGCAATTGGGGTTAAGTGACTTGCCCAAAGTCACATGGCTAGTAAGTATGTCAAGTGTCTGAGGCCGGATTTTAACTCAGGTCCTCCTGACCCCCCGGGCTGGTGCTCTATTCACTGTGTCCCCTAGCCACCCCCAACATATTTTAAAAAATAAGTTTATAGATCCCTTTTCTTCCTTTTAACTAGATGGTCACTGAGGAACTGAAGGAACTGAGGTTCCTTCCTACTTCCAAATTCTGTGATTCTGAGATGTCTGTGGGATATCTAGGCAGAAGATGCCCAGCAAATAACTGGTAATTCAGGAATGGAGTTTAGAGTAGAGGGATGTTAGATACATCATCACTATCCCCAGAGTTGTGCTCATTCCTCAAGTTTGGCAAAGTATTTTATATATGTTATTTTATTTGCATTTATTTTGAAGCCCTCATAGAGGACTGAATGAAAGAATGTAAGAATGTGGAGAGAGAGAAAGAAGGTCCTAGGTAGAGTTTTTGGAGATGCCCCCACTTAATGGGTACAAAGAGGGTAATGATACAGCAAAAGAGACTATCTAATGGCCCAAGGAGAGAGTGTCCAGGTGAAAGGAGTACTGAGCAGTGTGGTTCAATTAGTAAGGTTGGAACCCAGAATGTAAGGGGTTAAAAAGTAAATGGAGAGTAAGGCTATGTGAGTAACAGGTGTGAACATCCCTTCTAGGAACTGACTGATAAAGGAAAACAGGATATTATATATAGATATAGATATATAGATATATATACACATACATATTATACATATCACACATATGTATATACATGTGTATATATACATATGCATACATATACATGTGCACACATAATCTATATACATGAAGAATATAACTTGAGGGGATAGCAGGATTACGTGAAGGATTTTGAAATATGGGGAGATGTGGAAATACTTGTTGGTGGTAAGAAAGGAGGAAAGAATTATCCATTTGTTCTGCTTGTGCCCTCTGGGTCCAAACAGAATAAATCCAACACTTCTTCCACAATCTCAAGCTAAATGTATCCAAAATAGAGCTTATTGTATCTCTCCCCAAACCATCCCTCCTCGGTGCTTCCCTGTTTCTGTTGATAGCACCACCATCAAAGAGCTAATGCATAAGCATGAGTATGTAAAGCATGTATAAAACTTTGAAAACTTTATAGTGCTCTTTATTAGGACTCGTTCTTTACCTATTTTTCCAAACAGTTTATATAGTATTGGAATTAGTTGTCCTTTTAATGTTTGGTAGAATTCACTTGTAGATCTATCTAGATTCAGAAATTTTAAATGGTAGCTGTTATTATTGTAAGGAGAAATTGAGAGAAAAAAGGTATAATTGAAGAGACCTGGAACCCCCTCACCTTGGAGCATCTGACCACTCTTGTGGCTTACTCATCACAAGGCCTATTCTCATTCTCCCAAGCTGAATTCCTTGTGCACCCCACCCACATTTTGTGAAGAGGTCTGGACCAGCCTGACTTCATTCTCCTCCCAGCCCTGTTCTTGCCTTCTGGATTTCAGAATCATGACTCCATCCCGGGTACCTTCATCTTTCCCCCTGAATTTCAGCTTCCTTATATTTATATCCCCAGAGTGTATCACAGTGCCTGGTAGATAGTAGGCACTTAAAAAATTTGTTTCTTTTCAGTCAGTTAGTCAATAACCATTTATTAAGTGCCTACTCTGCACTAGGTACTATGATAAGCTCTGGGGTTACAAAAAGAGGCAAAAGATAGTCCCTTGCCTCAGGGAGCTTATAGTCTAATGGAGTTTATAATAGCTTATAGAGACAACATGCAAACAAATATATACAAAGTTAACTACATACAGAATAAATAGGAAATAATTAGAAGAGGGAAAGCACTAGAATTAAGAGGGATTGGGGAAGCCTTCCTTTCTTTCCTCCTCCTTCCTTTCTTCCTTCCCTCCACCCCCTCCCTCTCTTGCCCACCTTCCTTCCTTCCTCCCTTCTTCTCCTTCCCCTTCCTTTCATCCTTCCTTAATCTTTCCTTCCTTCTTCCATCCTCACTTTCTTCTCCTCCTTTTCTCTCCCCTGACCTATATAGTTCCATATCACCAACTATCTTTTGGATATTTTGAACTGGATATTCTATAGACATCTCAAATTCAACATGTTCAAAAAGGGAACTCATTTTCTTTCTCCCAAAACCTTCCATTTCTTCCTTCTTCTCGTCTCTCTCTCCCTCCCTCCCTTTCCTCTTCTTCCCTCCCCTTTCCTTCCTTCCTCCCTTTCTTCATCTTATCTTTCTTCTCTCCCTTCCTCCTCCTCTTCTTTCCACCCTTTCTTTCTTCCTTCCTTCTTCTCTCCTTTCTTCCCTCCCTCTCTTCTTTTATCTATACTGGGTGTCTGTACTTCCTCCTCTCTCAGTTTCTAATTGTCATATATAATGGTCTTTTCTCAAACCTCATCCTTCATGACTTCACAGCATTTGACACTGTTGAAGGACCCCTTCTTCCTAGATATTCTCTCCTCTCTAGATTTTTGTGATGCTGCCCTTGGCTTGTTCTCCTCCTATCTGTCTGACCAGTCTACTTTAGTCTCCTTTGCTGGTTCATTATCCACATCATGCTAACTAACAGTAAGTGTCCTTCAAGGCTCTGACCTGAACCCTCTTCTCTTCTCCCTCTATATAATTTCACTTGGTGATCTCATCAACTCCCACAGGTTCAATTATCATATCACTACAGAGGATTCCCAGATCTATATATCCAGCCCTGGTCCCTCCCCTGATCTATATAGTTCCATATCACCAACTATCTTTTGGATATTTTGAACTGGATTTACTGTAGACATCTCAAATTCAACATGTTCAAAAAGGGAACCCAAAACCCCTTCTTCCAAAATTCCTCATAACTGTCTAGAGTACTGTTGTCCTTCTTGTCAGGTAGGCTCATAACCTCAGCATTATCCTTCAATCTTCATTCTCACCCACAAATACAGCTAATTTATTGCCAAATCATCTCATTTTAACCTTTATGACATTTCTTGAATGTCATCTTTTATCTACTCACAAAGCCACTACCCTAGTTCTTGCCCTAATTATTTCTCACACCAACTATTATAATAGGTTTCAAACTGGTCTCCCTACCTAATGTCTCTTCTCATTCCTATAGATCCTTAATTCAGATCTGTAAAGCCAAGTACGAGCAGCTTTCCAGAGGACTGCTACTGTGAACAGCTTTCAAGGTTCTGATTACACAGTATAGTGAACTCTCTATTTAGAAACAAATCAGAGCAAAACATTCACAGAAAACAAAGTACAGCATTCAGAATGTTTTAACTTCACAACTTATCACTAAAATGGGCCACATAATTTTCACCAAAGTGGTCACATAGTTTTAAGTAAAAGATAACATTCATTGAGTAAATCCTTCATTTAGTAAATCCTTAATTCAATCACCCTTAAGGAGGCAAGCCTCCTTAATTGGCACAAAGTACAAAAGTCAAAGTCTTCCACCCATGGGATGCAATCAAGTTACAGTATCATCAGTCACTACTGATAGTAGTGGAAAATACAAAGGGGTAGTGGAAAATACAAAGGCCATCTACCCCTAGGTCACAAGTAAGTTACAATCTCATCTGTCAGCATTAAATACCCAAGGAAAGGTCTTTTCGTCTTGACTTGAGGCAGGCTCTCAGCTTCTATGGTTCCTCTTCCATGGTCCCAGCTCCTACCTGAATCCACCAAACTGTCATCTGGGTTCAAAGGCAGGCAGCTCCCAGTTCCTTGTCCAGTTCCTGTTTGGTATTGAAGCTCACAGTGTCTAATCCACCTCAAGTCCTTCACAGTTTCTGTTCCTGGGAAGACAAAGCTTAACCAAGCCACAATAACGTTCATATACATTGCTAGCATCCTCATCAATTCACTTTCTATGGTTAAATCAACATGGACCCAAAACAGACAGGCAAAGTATCAACACTACAGTCATGCTTCCTTTGGCAGCTCTGGCTGGCCCTTGAAAGCCTTTGGCAGCTCTGGCTGGTTCTTGGAAGCCTTCAGCAGAAGTTCCAACTGGCTGTCAGAAGAAGCTCTGCCACCATAAATCCCATTCTCAAAATCTAAATCACTTTTCCAGCCTGAGTCTCTCCTTCACAGCCTCCATGTGGCTTGCTCCAAGAAGTTCTGACTCTCCAGCTTGTGCTTTTCCTTATATATGGTATTAGCTGTTCCCTCCCCCATTCCCTTCCTGTTATATCAAGGAGTTCATCAAGAGTTCTAAACAATGTGCTAAGTGCTTGCCAGTACAAGGGGATCTTAAAATTCCATTATCATTACAGATGCCAAGGTGGTTTTTTTCCCTCAAGTGTAGATCCAATCATGTCCTCCCTTCTGCCTGCTACTCAATAAACTCTAGTGATTTCTTATTACTTCCAGGACAGAATATAAAATGCTCTGATTTTTCAAATCCTCTGCAATCTGACCCCTTACTGCTTTTTCAGTTTTCTCATCTTTTATTCCCCCACACACACATATACATACATATACAGCTTGGCCTGCTCACTTATTCTCACATATTACTCTGTGTCTTTGTACTGGCTCTCCCCCACGTTTAGAATGCTTTCCCTCCCCACCTCTTCCTCTTTTCCTCTCTGGTTTCCTTCAAGACTCTGCTCACATCCCGTCTTCTGCAGGAAACCTTTCCCTGTCCCCAGATGCTGCAGCTTCCCCTTTGAAGTGACCTCTTATTCACTCTCCAGATAACTCATATTTACTAGTTATTTACAAGTTGTATCTCCCCATAGAATATTAATTCCTTCAGGCTGTGGACTGTTTCAATCTTTCTGTAGGCAGTGCTTAGCCTAATTCCTGGCACATAGTAAGAGCTAATAAGTGCTTTTTGATTGTTTTATTAGTTGATTTCATCTTCTACCATTTCTCCTTGTTTTGAGGTCTGGGACTGAGCAGAAGAAGCCTACTTCCTCTTTTACGTCCTAGCCCTTCAGTGTCCTCTAGAAAACTGAACATAATAAGGTAGTTCAGTGGTGTCTGGTGTGTGCTGGATCTGAAGGGAAATCCTACCTGAGGCACTAGCTATGTGACCTTATCAAGGAGGACTTATCCTCCTAGCTTCAGTTTTCTGATCTCTAAAATGGGAACACTTCCAGCACCTACCTCACAGGGCTGTCACAAAGATCACAGGTCATCACTTTGGCAAATCTTCCAGACGTATATAATTGCTAGCTACCATTATTTGTTGTTATTGTCATTGTTGTTATTGTTGCTACTGTTGTTGTTGGGTTGGGGTTTGTTTTTTTTTTGCTTTTTTTTTGGAGGGGTAAGGCAGGGCAATTGGGGTTAAGTGACTTGCCCAAGGTCACACAGCTAGTAAATGTTAGGTGTCTGAGGCTGGATTTGAACTCAGGTCCTCCTGACCCCAGGGCTGGTGCTCTGTTCACTGCACCACTTAGCCGCCCCTGTTGTTGTTATGTCCTGCATTCTGTACAGTTTATCCATCCTAATGAAGCCTAAGATTGATTACGGGTTTTTTTTTTAGCATGTCACCCTGCTGACTCATATTGGGCTTCTAGTCTATTAAAACACTGAACCAGACTGCTTTTTATAAGAATTGTTATATTATAGGTCTTGGAATTCAAAGAGCCTGAGTTCATAGCTCTCTTGGCTACTACCTTTGTGACTTTGGGCAAGTCACTTACTTTATCTCCTTGGGCCTCAGTTTTCTCGCTTGTCAAATGAGGTACTTGGGCTAGATGACCTTGAATATAATTTCCAACTTTAAATTTTATATCCAGTGACTAAGATAAAAAAAAATTATGAGAAAACAAAGATCTCAGCCTTATGTAGTATTTGTGGGAAGCCAGGACAAAGGTGAGGATTAAAGGTTCCAAGGGAAGAAGGTATATTGATATCTTATAAGTGATTTATACTTTTAAAAATTTAAAAAATTTTAAAAAATGCTTCCCTGAAAGAAAGAGTAAAAAACATATGATAAAAAACAGAACAAGGGGAAGAGAATATGATCAGAGAGGTGGAAAGAGATTGGTTCAGTTTCTTGTCATTAATGTTAAGCATTTAAAGATAAATTCACTTTCACCACCTCCTTCTTTGCAAAGAAGAATTGGGGGGAGGAGAAATTTTACCAGAGGATAGGATGGAAGAAAATACATAATTAACCATTATAACCAATAATGTGAATGAGATGAGTTTACCTATAAAATGAAAGAAGAAAGTAGAATGGATTAGAAAGCAGAATCCAGTGATATGTTACATAATTGAAACATAAAAATTCATGCAGCTAAAATAATGTGATGGACCAAAATCTATGTGCTTTGGGTGAACTTAAAAAAAAGTAGAGCAGAAGTAGAAATCATGATTTCAGATAAAGCAACAGTAAAAATAGATACAATGAAAACATAAATAGACAAACCACATTATACTTAAATGATGAGTCAATATTAATATACAATATATATATACACCACACATGTCTTAAGGGGAAAGTTCATGCAATTTCCATTAGAAATACATATTTAAATTATAATGTTGAAAAATCCAATATATTCTTTTTTCACCAAGACAAATGTAACAAAAGGATAGATATAAAAGAAGTTAAGGACCAGAATGTGATTTTAGAAAAGTTAGATATGAAAAATCTCTGGTGATTACTGAATGATAACAGAAAGGACTATACATATTTCCCAGTTGTATATGGTACCTACACAAAAATTGAACATGTATTAGGGCATTAAAAACAAGTACAAGAAAACAGTAATTAGAGTACATCCTTTACTTACCACAATGCTATAAAATTATAGCTAATAAATCACCTGTGAATAAAGGAAGAAAAATTAATTAAAGATGAACTAATTTAATCCTAAAAATTAATATGTCAAAGAACAAATCATAGAAACAATAGAAAAATTCATTCAAAAAGTGACAACAATAAGTTAACATACCAAAATTTTTGGCATGCAGTTAAAAATCATCCTTAGGGAAAATTTATATCTCCAAATACTTTCATCAACAAAAGGTAGAACAGAACAATGATTTGGACATATAATTTAAAAAAAAACTAGAAAAGTAGTGGAATTAAAAACCCATAACCAAACACAAAATTAAAAATTCTGAAAATTTAAGAAAAATTGAAATCATAATAATCCCCATTGAATAGCTAAATAAAATACGAGCTATTTTCTAAACAAATAAACAGCCAGTCCAGTTTTTAAAAAGAGGAAAACCAAATTGTTGATATAAATTTTTCAAAGAGGAAATCATAAATCTGAAGATGAAATAAATGAAACTATCAGAAATTATTTTGCTCAATTATATGCCAACAAAACTTATAATTTAGATAAAATGTATAAC
>JAQQSV010002558.1:12857-25415 GCA_028646515.1 Pseudochirops corinnae
CAATGGGGATTATTATGATTTCAATTTTTCTTAAATTTTCAGAATTTTTAATTTTGTGTTTGGTTATGGGTTTTTAATTCCACTACTTTTCTAGTTTTTTTTTAAATTATATGTCCAAATCATTGTTCTGTTCTACCTTTTGTTGATGAAAGTATTTGGAGATATAAATTTTCCCTAAGGATGATTTTTAACTGCATGCCAAAAATTTTGGTATGTTAACTTATTGTTGTCACTTTTTGAATGAATTTTTCTATTGTTTCTATGATTTGTTCTTTGACATATTAATTTTTAGGATTAAATTAGTTCATCTTTAATTAATTTTTCTTCCTTTATTCACAGGTGATTTATTAGCTATAATTTTATAGCATTGTGGTAAGTAAAGGATGTACTCTAATTACTGTTTTCTTGTACTTGTTTTTAATGCCCTAATACATGTTCAATTTTTGTGTAGGTACCATATACAACTGGGAAATATGTATAGTCCTTTCTGTTATCATTCAGTAATCACCAGAGATTTTTCATATCTAACTTTTCTAAAATCACATTCTGGTCCTTAACTTCTTTTATATCTATCCTTTTGTTACATTTGTCTTGGTGAAAAAAGAATATATTGGATTTTTCAACATTATAATTTAAATATGTATTTCTAATGGAAATTGCATGAACTTTCCCCTTAAGACATGTGTGGTGTATATATATATTGTATATTAATATTGACTCATCATTTAAGTATAATGTGGTTTGTCTATTTATGTTTTCATTGTATCTATTTTTACTGTTGCTTTATCTGAAATCATGATTTCTACTTCTGCTCTACTTTTTTTTAAGTTCACCCAAAGCACATAGATTTTGGTCCATCACATTATTTTAGCTGCATGAATTTTTATGTTTCAATTATGTAACATATCACTGGATTCTGCTTTCTAATCCATTCTACTTTCTTCTTTCATTTTATAGGTAAACTCATCTCATTCACATTATTGGTTATAATGGTTAATTATGTATTTTCTTCCATCCTATCCTCTGGTAAAATTTCTCCTCCCCCCAATTCTTCTTTGCAAAGAAGGAGGTGGTGAAAGTGAATTTATCTTTAAATGCTTAACATTAATGACAAGAAACTGAACCAATCTCTTTCCACCTCTCTGATCATATTCTCTTCCCCTTGTTCTGTTTTTTATCATATGTTTTTTACTCTTTCTTTCAGGGAAGCATTTTTTAAAATTTTTTAAATTTTTAAAAGTATAAATCACTTATAAGATATCAATATACCTTCTTCCCTTGGAACCTTTAATCCTCACCTTTGTCCTGGCTTCCCACAAATACTACATAAGGCTGAGATCTTTGTTTTCTCATAATTTTTTTTTATCTTAGTCACTGGATATAAAATTTAAAGTTGGAAATTATATTCAAGGTCATCTAGCCCAAGTACCTCATTTGACAAGCGAGAAAACTGAGGCCCAAGGAGATAAAGTAAGTGACTTGCCCAAAGTCACAAAGGTAGTAGCCAAGAGAGCTATGAACTCAGGCTCTTTGAATTCCAAGACCTATAATATAACAATTCTTATAAAAAGCAGTCTGGTTCAGTGTTTTAATAGACTAGAAGCCCAATATGAGTCAGCAGGGTGACATGCTAAAAAAAAAACCCGTAATCAATCTTAGGCTTCATTAGGATGGATAAACTGTACAGAATGCAGGACATAACAACAACAGGGGCGGCTAAGTGGTGCAGTGAACAGAGCACCAGCCCTGGGGTCAGGAGGACCTGAGTTCAAATCCAGCCTCAGACACCTAACATTTACTAGCTGTGTGACCTTGGGCAAGTCACTTAACCCCAATTGCCCTGCCTTACCCCTCCAAAAAAAAAGCAAAAAAAAAACAAACCCCAACCCAACAACAACAGTAGCAACAATAACAACAATGACAATAACAACAAATAATGGTAGCTAGCAATTATATACGTCTGGAAGATTTGCCAAAGTGATGACCTGTGATCTTTGTGACAGCCCTGTGAGGTAGGTGCTGGAAGTGTTCCCATTTTAGAGATCAGAAAACTGAAGCTAGGAGGATAAGTCCTCCTTGATAAGGTCACATAGCTAGTGCCTCAGGTAGGATTTCCCTTCAGATCCAGCACACACCAGACACCACTGAACTACCTTATTATGTTCAGTTTTCTAGAGGACACTGAAGGGCTAGGACGTAAAAGAGGAAGTAGGCTTCTTCTGCTCAGTCCCAGACCTCAAAACAAGGAGAAATGGTAGAAGATGAAATCAACTAATAAAACAATCAAAAAGCACTTATTAGCTCTTACTATGTGCCAGGAATTAGGCTAAGCACTGCCTACAGAAAGATTGAAACAGTCCACAGCCTGAAGGAATTAATATTCTATGGGGAGATACAACTTGTAAATAACTAGTAAATATGAGTTATCTGGAGAGTGAATAAGAGGTCACTTCAAAGGGGAAGCTGCAGCATCTGGGGACAGGGAAAGGTTTCCTGCAGAAGACGGGATGTGAGCAGAGTCTTGAAGGAAACCAGAGAGGAAAAGAGGAAGAGGTGGGGAGGGAAAGCATTCTAAACGTGGGGGAGAGCCAGTACAAAGACACAGAGTAATATGTGAGAATAAGTGAGCAGGCCAAGCTGTATATGTATGTATATGTGTGTGTGGGGGAATAAAAGATGAGAAAACTGAAAAAGCAGTAAGGGGTCAGATTGCAGAGGATTTGAAAAATCAGAGCATTTTATATTCTGTCCTGGAAGTAATAAGAAATCACTAGAGTTTATTGAGTAGCAGGCAGAAGGGAGGACATGATTGGATCTACACTTGAGGGAAAAAAACCACCTTGGCATCTGTAATGATAATGGAATTTTAAGATCCCCTTGTACTGGCAAGCACTTAGCACATTGTTTAGAACTCTTGATGAACTCCTTGATATAACAGGAAGGGAATGGGGGAGGGAACAGCTAATACCATATATAAGGAAAAGCACAAGCTGGAGAGTCAGAACTTCTTGGAGCAAGCCACATGGAGGCTGTGAAGGAGAGACTCAGGCTGGAAAAGTGATTTAGATTTTGAGAATGGGATTTATGGTGGCAGAGCTTCTTCTGACAGCCAGTTGGAACTTCTGCTGAAGGCTTCCAAGAACCAGCCAGAGCTGCCAAAGGCTTTCAAGGGCCAGCCAGAGCTGCCAAAGGAAGCATGACTGTAGTGTTGATACTTTGCCTGTCTGTTTTGGGTCCATGTTGATTTAACCATAGAAAGTGAATTGATGAGGATGCTAGCAATGTATATGAACGTTATTGTGGCTTGGTTAAGCTTTGTCTTCCCAGGAACAGAAACTGTGAAGGACTTGAGGTGGATTAGACACTGTGAGCTTCAATACCAAACAGGAACTGGACAAGGAACTGGGAGCTGCCTGCCTTTGAACCCAGATGACAGTTTGGTGGATTCAGGTAGGAGCTGGGACCATGGAAGAGGAACCATAGAAGCTGAGAGCCTGCCTCAAGTCAAGACGAAAAGACCTTTCCTTGGGTATTTAATGCTGACAGATGAGATTGTAACTTACTTGTGACCTAGGGGTAGATGGCCTTTGTATTTTCCACTACCCCTTTGTATTTTCCACTACTATCAGTAGTGACTGATGATACTGTAACTTGATTGCATCCCATGGGTGGAAGACTTTGACTTTTGTACTTTGTGCCAATTAAGGAGGCTTGCCTCCTTAAGGGTGATTGAATTAAGGATTTACTAAATGAAGGATTTACTCAATGAATGTTATCTTTTACTTAAAACTATGTGACCACTTTGGTGAAAATTATGTGGCCCATTTTAGTGATAAGTTGTGAAGTTAAAACATTCTGAATGCTGTACTTTGTTTTCTGTGAATGTTTTGCTCTGATTTGTTTCTAAATAGAGAGTTCACTATACTGTGTAATCAGAACCTTGAAAGCTGTTCACAGTAGCAGTCCTCTGGAAAGCTGCTCGTACTTGGCTTTACAGATCTGAATTAAGGATCTATAGGAATGAGAAGAGACATTAGGTAGGGAGACCAGTTTGAAACCTATTATAATAGTTGGTGTGAGAAATAATTAGGGCAAGAACTAGGGTAGTGGCTTTGTGAGTAGATAAAAGATGACATTCAAGAAATGTCATAAAGGTTAAAATGAGATGATTTGGCAATAAATTAGCTGTATTTGTGGGTGAGAATGAAGATTGAAGGATAATGCTGAGGTTATGAGCCTACCTGACAAGAAGGACAACAGTACTCTAGACAGTTATGAGGAATTTTGGAAGAAGGGGTTTTGGGTTCCCTTTTTGAACATGTTGAATTTGAGATGTCTACAGTAAATCCAGTTCAAAATATCCAAAAGATAGTTGGTGATATGGAACTATATAGATCAGGGGAGGGACCAGGGCTGGATATATAGATCTGGGAATCCTCTGTAGTGATATGATAATTGAACCTGTGGGAGTTGATGAGATCACCAAGTGAAATTATATAGAGGGAGAAGAGAAGAGGGTTCAGGTCAGAGCCTTGAAGGACACTTACTGTTAGTTAGCATGATGTGGATAATGAACCAGCAAAGGAGACTAAAGTAGACTGGTCAGACAGATAGGAGGAGAACAAGCCAAGGGCAGCATCACAAAAATCTAGAGAGGAGAGAATATCTAGGAAGAAGGGGTCCTTCAACAGTGTCAAATGCTGTGAAGTCATGAAGGATGAGGTTTGAGAAAAGACCATTATATATGACAATTAGAAACTGAGAGAGGAGGAAGTACAGACACCCAGTATAGATAAAAGAAGAGAGGGAGGGAAGAAAGGAGAGAAGAAGGAAGGAAGAAAGAAAGGGTGGAAAGAAGAGGAGGAGGAAGGGAGAGAAGAAAGATAAGATGAAGAAAGGGAGGAAGGAAGGAAAGGGGAGGGAAGAAGAGGAAAGGGAGGGAGGGAGAGAGAGACGAGAAGAAGGAAGAAATGGAAGGTTTTGGGAGAAAGAAAATGAGTTCCCTTTTTGAACATGTTGAATTTGAGATGTCTATAGAATATCCAGTTCAAAATATCCAAAAGATAGTTGGTGATATGGAACTATATAGGTCAGGGGAGAGAAAAGGAGGAGAAGAAAGTGAGGATGGAAGAAGGAAGGAAAGATTAAGGAAGGATGAAAGGAAGGGGAAGGAGAAGAAGGGAGGAAGGAAGGAAGGTGGGCAAGAGAGGGAGGGGGTGGAGGGAAGGAAGAAAGGAAGGAGGAGGAAAGAAAGGAAGGCTTCCCCAATCCCTCTTAATTCTAGTGCTTTCCCTCTTCTAATTATTTCCTATTTATTCTGTATGTAGTTAACTTTGTATATATTTGTTTGCATGTTGTCTCTATAAGCTATTATAAACTCCATTAGACTATAAGCTCCCTGAGGCAAGGGACTATCTTTTGCCTCTTTTTGTAACCCCAGAGCTTATCATAGTACCTAGTGCAGAGTAGGCACTTAATAAATGGTTATTGACTAACTGACTGAAAAGAAACAAATTTTTTAAGTGCCTACTATCTACCAGGCACTGTGATACACTCTGGGGATATAAATATAAGGAAGCTGAAATTCAGGGGGAAAGATGAAGGTACCCGGGATGGAGTCATGATTCTGAAATCCAGAAGGCAAGAACAGGGCTGGGAGGAGAATGAAGTCAGGCTGGTCCAGACCTCTTCACAAAATGTGGGTGGGGTGCACAAGGAATTCAGCTTGGGAGAATGAGAATAGGCCTTGTGATGAGTAAGCCACAAGAGTGGTCAGATGCTCCAAGGTGAGGGGGTTCCAGGTCTCTTCAATTATACCTTTTTTCTCTCAATTTCTCCTTACAATAATAACAGCTACCATTTAAAATTTCTGAATCTAGATAGATCTACAAGTGAATTCTACCAAACATTAAAAGGACAACTAATTCCAATACTATATAAACTGTTTGGAAAAATAGGTAAAGAACGAGTCCTAATAAAGAGCACTATAAAGTTTTCAAAGTTTTATACATGCTTTACATACTCATGCTTATGCATTAGCTCTTTGATGGTGGTGCTATCAACAGAAACAGGGAAGCACCGAGGAGGGATGGTTTGGGGAGAGATACAATAAGCTCTATTTTGGATACATTTAGCTTGAGATTGTGGAAGAAGTGTTGGATTTATTCTGTTTGGACCCAGAGGGCACAAGCAGAACAAATGGATAATTCTTTCCTCCTTTCTTACCACCAACAAGTATTTCCACATCTCCCCATATTTCAAAATCCTTCACGTAATCCTGCTATCCCCTCAAGTTATATTCTTCATGTATATAGATTATGTGTGCACATGTATATGTATGCATATGTATATATACACATGTATATACATATGTGTGATATGTATAATATGTATGTGTATATATATCTATATATCTATATCTATATATAATATCCTGTTTTCCTTTATCAGTCAGTTCCTAGAAGGGATGTTCACACCTGTTACTCACATAGCCTTACTCTCCATTTACTTTTTAACCCCTTACATTCTGGGTTCCAACCTTACTAATTGAACCACACTGCTCAGTACTCCTTTCACCTGGACACTCTCTCCTTGGGCCATTAGATAGTCTCTTTTGCTGTATCATTACCCTCTTTGTACCCATTAAGTGGGGGCATCTCCAAAAACTCTACCTAGGACCTTCTTTCTCTCTCTCCACATTCTTACATTCTTTCATTCAGTCCTCTATGAGGGCTTCAAAATAAATGCAAATAAAATAACATATATAAAATACTTTGCCAAACTTGAGGAATGAGCACAACTCTGGGGATAGTGATGATGTATCTAACATCCCTCTACTCTAAACTCCATTCCTGAATTACCAGTTATTTGCTGGGCATCTTCTGCCTAGATATCCCACAGACATCTCAGAATCACAGAATTTGGAAGTAGGAAGGAACCTCAGTTCCTTCAGTTCCTCAGTGACCATCTAGTTAAAAGGAAGAAAAGGGATCTATAAACTTATTTTTTAAAATATGTTGGGGGTGGCTAGGGGACACAGTGAATAGAGCACCAGCCCGGGGGGTCAGGAGGACCTGAGTTAAAATCCGGCCTCAGACACTTGACATACTTACTAGCCATGTGACTTTGGGCAAGTCACTTAACCCCAATTGCCCTCCAAAAAAAAAAAAAAGCAAAAAAAAAAATGTTGATCACTGTATTTCAATGTAATTCATTTCCTTTGTAATCCTACATATTTTATTTAATGCAGTTCAAAACATTATTCTGAGAAGTGGCCCATAAGACAGCCAAAGGGGTCCATGACTCAAAAAGAGTAAGAATTCCTGAATTCTGATTCAAGCTATATACCAAAAAAGGAATCCTCAGTAAAACACACTGCACAAGTGATTATCCAGCCTCAGCATGAAGATCTCCAAAAAGGGGGAATCCCCTACCATTTCAGACAGGTAGCCAACATTTTTGGTCAGCCTTAATTGTTAAAAAGTTATTCCTGAACTCACATAAATCATCAGTATTTCTATATATTACTAACAAATCCCAACAGCAAGAGATAGAAAGAGAAATCCCATTTAAAATTACTGTAGACTTGGGGCAGCTAGGTGGCGCAGTGAATAGAGCACCAGCCCTGGAGTCAGGAGGACCTGAGTTCAAATCCAGCCTCAGACACAGAACACACACACACACAAAAACTAGCCATGTGACCTTGGGCAAGTCACTTAACCCCAACTGCCCTACCTTCCCCTCTCCAAAAATAAAATAAAATAAAAACTACAAACTTCTTAAAAATATAAAATAAAAAAATAAAATAAAATTACTGCAGACATTACGAACTCAGGAACTATATAAACACATCACAAAAGTATTTGCAGATCCTATACATGACTGCATGCCACCATGGGGGAGGGGGGGAAGGGAGGAGAGAAAACCTGAAACTCAAGTGATTGTGGAACTGAATCTTGTAAATTAAAAGTAAATGAGTAAATTAAAAAAATTAAAAAAAAAATAAACACATCACAAAACACTTTTCAAGCTAATAAAGTCAGATCTAAATAATTGGAAAAACATCAGTTGCTCATGGGTAGGCCGAGCCAATATAATAAAAATGACAATTCCACCTAAATTAATTTATTCAGTGCCATACCAATCAAACTTCCAAAAAATCATTTTAGAGAACTAGAAAAAATAATAACAAAATTCATCTGGAAGAACAAAAGGTGCAGAATATCAAGGGAATTAATGAAAAGAAATGCAAGGGAAGGTGGCCTAGCCATACCAGATCTTAAATTGTATTATAAAGCAGCAATCATCAAAAGTACTTGGTACTGCCTAAGAAATAGAGTGGTGGATCAGTGAAATAGGTTAGGTATATAAGACACAGTAGTTAATGACTATTGTAATCTACTGTATGATAAACCTAAAGACTCCAGCTTCTGGAATAAGAACTCATTATTTGACAAAAACTGCTGAGAAAACTGAAAAATAGTATGGCAGAAAGTAGGCATAGACCAACATCTCACAACATGTACCAAAATAAAGTCCAAATGGGTACACAATTTAGATATAAAGGCTGATACTATAAGCAAACTGGGAGAGCAAGGAATAGTTTACCTTTCAGATTTATGGAGAATGGAAGAATTTATGACCAAACAAAGAGAGAACATTATGAAATGCAAAATGGATGATTATTGAAATAATTGAAAAGTTTTCTCACAAAGTCAATGCAACCAAGATTAGGAGGGAAGTAGAAAACTGGAAAAGAATTTTTACAAATAGTATCCCTGATAAAGGTCTCATTTCTAAAATATATAGAGAACTGGGCCAAATTTGTAAGAATATAAGTCATTCCCCAAATGATAAATGGTCAAGGGATACAGGCAGTTTTCTGAGCAAGAAATTAAAGCTAACTACGGTCATATGAAAAATAGTTCTAAATGAGTATTGATTAAGGAAATCCAAATCAAAACAGCTTTGAGGTATCACATCATACCTATCAAATTGGCTAACATGATGAAACAGGAAAATGATAAATCCTGGAAAATATATGGGAAAATTGGAACACTATTGCATTGTTGGTGGAGATGTAAACTGATCTAACCATCCTGGAGAACAATTTGGAACTATGCCCAAGGGACTAGAAAAATGTGCATATCCTTTAACCCAGCAATACTACTTTTAGGGCTGTATCCTAAAGAGACCATAAAAATGGGAAAAGGACCTATATGTACAAAAATATTTATAGCAGCTCTTTTTGTGGTGGCAAAGAATTGGAAATTATGGGGATGTCCATCAACTGGGGAATGCCTGAACAAGTTGTAGTATATGAATGTAATGGAATACTATTGTGCTTTAAGAAATGATGAGCAGATGAACTTCAGAAAAACCTGGAAAGACTTATATGAAATGATGCTGAGTGAAATGAGTAGAACCAGGAGAACATTGTACACAGTAATAGCCACATTGTGTGATGACTAACTTTGATAGACATCTCTTCTCAGCAATGCAAGGATCTAAGACAACTCCCAAAGACTCACATGTAAAATGCCATCCACATTCCAAAAAAGAATTTTGGAGTCTGAAGGCAGATGGAAGCTACTATTTGATCTCTTTTTCTTTTGTTGTTTTGTTTAGATTCTTCTTTCTTATGGTTCCTCCCATTAGTTCAAATTCTTCTTTACATCATGACTAATGTGAAAATATGTTTAATATGAATTCATAAGTAGAGCCTATATCAAATTGCATGCCTTTTTGGGGAGGAGGGAGGAGAAGGACGGGAGAAAATCTGAAACTCAAAATCTTATGGACATGAATGTTGAAAACTAAAAATAAGTTAATTAAAATTAAAAAAAAAATTTTCTTGACATGCCTCAATTTGTATCTTTGCTAATTCTACCCTTTGTTCTTGCTTCTGTCCTCTGGGACCAAAGAAACAAATTGAATCTTTTTTTCACAATCTCAAGTACAAACCCAAAATAGAATTCATTGCATCTCCCCCTACATAAATTCCTCCTCCACATTCTCCTGTTTCTGTTGATGATACAAACAACAATTCAATGCAATGCAATGCAATTCAGCAGGCTTTTATTAAGCATTTGCTATGTGAAAGGTACTTGCTAGGTGCTAGGGTTACAAAGACAGTAGAAAAAACTGTCTATGTCTATCATTCTAGTTATCCAGATTTTTAATCTTAGAGTAATTTTGATTCTTCCCTCTCCCTTATCCCCCATATCCAATCAATTGCTAAGTCTTATAGACCTTCATCTATAATATGTCTTCTCTACCTCCTTTTCTCCATTCACAGCTGTTTGATTATTGTTATAGCTTTCTAATTGGTTTCCCCGCTTAGTTCCTCCCATCTCCAACCCATCCTCCAAACAGCTGCCAAATTAATATTCCTAAAGCATAGATCTGGCTGTCTCAAAAATCTTAATTATCCCTCCCCTCTCCTCACCAGCTATTATCATTTTTCACATTTGAAATGACTTTGTGCATATCATATTCCCTGAGTAGATAAGCAACTTGAGTGCAAGGACTAGTTTGGCTTTTGCCTTTGTATCACTGAACATGGTGCTTTGCACATAGTAGTCACTAAATAAAAATGTTTGTTGAATTTTTGAAGAAGAGTCTTCTGTATAATGGAAGTTTTCGAAAAGTAGAATGGACTACATTGATGAATTCCTCACTAGAGAAAGGACTCTTGTTCCAGTAGGGGTTGGACACAGCCTCTGAGGCCCCTTTCCAATCTGAGGTTCTGTGAGATATTGTGCGCCTGAACATACACCAAGGACCTGCAATTTTATTTGGTGCACAAATTACAGACACTCTTTGATTTGTAACATGGGTGAACCGGCTTAAAAGGGCTAGTTTTTAAAGCATATGCAGCTATTTCCCATCTGATTTCAATCCAAGTGACCATGGGAGTTTCAATCCAAGAAACTGGCAGAACTTAGTTTCTTAGTAATAAAGAAGTGCTGAATGGCCTATGTAATGTATTTTGGGGTAACTTTATGATTTTATCAGTTTTGTGTTAAGTTGTAAAAGCCACATGTCCCTTTCCCCCAGCTGTACTGTGTCTTTCCCAGCCCCAGCCTAGAGATATTTCCTCTCAAACCATTAACTCTTTATTCAAGGTACTACCTCCTTTTGTCCTAGCAAACCAAACCCATCCACTTGCAAATCAGGATGGGTACATCTTATTTGACCTGTGACCTGACCTCAAATCTGACCTGGTCGACCTTGTGATGTTTCAGGGCTCAAACCACACCCCGCCCCTTCCCTCCTGCTGTTTGTCCCAGTGTATTGTGGGTAAAACACATGCGCAGTTGATGTCAAGGGTGTATGTCCCTTTAAGTATTAACCACTCCCTGGACCCTCCCTAACTCCACCTTTGTATACCTCATTAGCCTAATGAGCTTATGATTGACAGCCATATGTCTTAAAAACTGTGTTTCACTTCCTGTTCTTTGCAGAACTTTGCTAGCTTTTTCTAGCAGGTAGGCATTCTAGGTGGCCATCTGCCCGCTGCAGAGCATCACACTTCCAGACTTTCTCTGACTCCCCCCCCTTGCCTCTTGTGAGCTTTTCCTAGCCAGGTTTTCTCACCCTACCCCTTTTGTCCTGTGAATCAATAAACTTTTGTAAATCTGCCAAAAGACAGCTGAGCCTGTAATTCTTTTCAGACGTGAACCTAGAAAGGATTTCTCATTAGAAATCCCCCCAAAACCTATCCCTCATCGGTATGACTGAGAAGCTTATGTTAGGAGATAGTGAAAAGTCATTTAGCTGGCTGTTTGACTATCTAGCTTGCAAGAAGAATAGATGTCACAAGTGAATCTGAGCTGAAACTTAGTGGGTATATATTCATCTCTCCTTTTTTCTTTGCTACTGCGAGGAACTGCTTAAAGTTGGTCACAAGAACCAGGTGGAGGAAGAGCAGAAGGCTTGTCTCCTACCTGTACATGGCAGCTGTGAGCACATGATTTCCTCAGTTTCTTGGTCTTTATTCTTTCTTGATCTTGAGCAAATGAATATTCTGAAATGAAACTGTAAGATCTTGTAAGAGAGATCTTAGGACCCATTAGAAGGCCCATTAGCAGTTGTAGTAGAATGGCAGTAGTAGCAGTGGCCACTGGAGTAATGGCTCACAGTAATAGACATGGCTGCAGATATCTATGAAAAGGTAAATCACCTGTGGATGGCATCATCATCAGGAAGCATGACCTGTCATGGCAGATAGAAATGTTAACTTGGGCTCTAAAAAGGTCCTGATCCTTGGGCCCAGTAGAAGGCAAGATCTAAGTGGAGCTTTAAGAGAGCTCCATGAAAGAAGAAAGGACTTTTAAGACAAGGAGTGACATGTGCCCTTTTGCTACATTGATTATATATGTTTATTCACTATCATTGTACTTTAAGTTTGAGCTCATTCTCCCTATGGGCTTCACATATATTGGTAGGAGATTGTACCCCTCAGGCTTTGGAGAGGATTATCAACTATTCTCATTATATCTTTTTTTTTTTTTTAAAGCTAATGGCATCAACTGCTTGGTGGTAAATAGGGAACAC
>JAQQSV010002559.1:0-25405 GCA_028646515.1 Pseudochirops corinnae
AAACTGACACAACAAGCAAACCAATTAAATAGATTTTGTTGAAAATTAATCATTCAATTTGGTCAACCAAAATGACTTTTTATGGAGCATTATTTTATGACAAATATTCCTCTAACTGTATTAAGTCTCTGTACCTTTGGGATTTATGTTTACTCAGAAATGAAGTGCATTTTAAGACTTTTCAACCATTCTAATCATCATCTAAAATCAAAGTCTACAAACTTCTGGCTGGAATTTTAGGTGACCTGTGGAATGGCTTCATCTAGGCATAGAAATCTGTGTTCTGAGATTATTGAATAGGCTTTAATTTGTGAAATGGTTAAGAACCATAGATAAGTTTTCCTTAACTATTATTCAAGAATCATGCCCTTACAATACTGAGAATACTTATTAGCTTTCAGTTTTTGAAATTTTATGTATTGAATTGTTACATGGAGGGGAAAACAGTTTCCTCAAAATGCTTATAAATAAGTTCAGATTCCAACTGAAATTTTGCATTTCAGTTTAACCAAAGAAATTTTGTAATTGTTTTTAGGTTGGGGCAAGGGAGGGGAGGAGCCAGCATTGGGTTTGGTTTGGTTTGGTTTGGTTTGGTTTGGTTTGGTTTGGTTTTTTTGCCAAAGAATATATTCTACTCTTCAAATACATTTCTCTCCTCGGCTGTGTGACTATTTGATGTTAAAGTCTCATAAGGGGAGGGAGTGGGGGAAGGAATTCATCAAGGTGATGGTTTATATAGTAATAATACACAACAGAAAATACCATGAATTCACCAGAGACTGAGGAGCCTGGAAAGGATAGAAGTGGGGTAGAATGATAGTGGAGGTACCGCATTCATGCCCTGTTGTGCAACAATTCTCCAATTTAAATGGTATCTCAATTGCCCAGACCAAGAAAACAAAATATAATATTTTGTTTTCATGGGGGGGAAAAACAAAAGGAAAAGTTCCAAAGACTTTTTCTCCAGTGTTTCATATTAAATAAGACTGTCCATCCAACCACTGCCAGTCTTCTGTCTTCTCAGCTCTCACTCAAGTATCTTCTCTGTGCTCTGTGTGAGAAGCTCATTGTATCTACTGGCTATCCATAGTGTATCCATATTTCATATCCATTTCTGAAAAAGACACTCACTATAATGCTTTAAATAAATTATTCTTTAGATGGATTTTTCATTTGCTAGACCATTTTTGCATTTTTCTAACTACTACCCAATTGCCTTAAGGCATACTAGGAGCACCATATTACCTTTGACCATATTAATCCATTTCTAATTTAATTATGCAGTATCTGACAGAATTGTTTTGAGATCCTCCTTTAAAGCATTGCCTCAATGAGCTATACATGAACTATTCTTTTGCTCTCTGACATAAGCAGAACGCATCTGGCCATGTTCACCACAGTGTAGCTTAGAGTGCTCAAGTACAGTTATGGAAAATAAAGTTGCCTGGTTCTCTCAACTCTCAAGAATATTCCATTTTTTTTGCAAATCCAACAGACTTTGTGTGTGTGTGTGTGTGTGTGTGTGTATTCACACACATGTATATAATATATGTAAACTCTATACACATACACGCATATATATGTATATGTTTTTAAATCCAGATGTAGTGACAAGCCTATGTAGTGACAAATCATAACAGAGATATGAGACAGGAGACCTTGTAGGGTTTGTAGTTTGAAGGAACCTCGTTCAGCCTTACTCAAAAATACTGACCTCGTGGCCAATTAATTTAATATCATAAACATAGTCCTTTAAATCTTGAAGGGTTTTTCATATCCTAGAGGCTTCTTTTAAAATGCAAACAGCTTAATTGATAGCTTCAAGAAAGACTTAGGAATGGGGACAAAGGATAGTCATCTGAATGGACCCAAGATTGTGGCTAGGCTTAGCTTCCTATAGTGGATGTAGACAATTTGCAAGCATCAATTTCACAGTCCTTATCTGAGGAAAATCCCCTGTAAAACTTTGTCTTTAATCAGCACTAAATAAAATATGCTTTTCCACTGTTATTTGAAAAGCACACGTTTAAGGGGGAGATGAAACCAGAACTTCAGAATGATAATATAACATTAATACTTCTGGAGCCACAGGAAAAGAAATCTGAATGAGAGCAGCCAGCACACTGCAGCAATACTCCCTGCGGTGGCTACAACTGTTTGTTTCTATTTCATGCCATTCCAGGAGAATGAAAGGAGGAAGCCTGAATGAGCTAGAATCATTTCACTGGTGGTATGAATGGCCACTGTCAGATTTTTCTCCCCAGTTTTTCCCTCACCTGTATCCTCCTTTCCCCCAGGTGTTCCCTTTGAAGTCCCTTTGATGTCCCTTAGAGCTTCTTGCTAGTCAGGAAAAGTATAACACCAGAGAATTGCCCTCTGAGAGGATTTTCTAGTCAGATTAAAATTAGCACTATGAGAGCATGGAGAAGCCTTCCTGGCATGGAAAACAAGCTTGCTTTACAAGTATAAAGGAGGAAAGGGACACAAACTTGCCCCATGCTGACATGCTGGATGTTCCTGTGAAACATGCCAGCTTCTGCCTCAGTGTTCCAAATAATAGAACAGCAGAACTGAAGGAGGTCTGGATGATCTCCCCACTCTTTTTTTTAAATAGATGAGGACAGTCAATGACCAAGTCAAAACTAAAATCCAGATTGTGTTGTGGGAGCTCAATACCATTAAGTGATAGCCCAGGATCATGCATTGTTAGAATGAAATTTTTTAGTCAAATCATAAACATTAAAAGTCTGATTCAAGGGTCCTCATTCTAGATAATGAAGTATTTTTACATATGCATGACATCATCAACAAATATTCCATTTAACTAGTATTTATAGTATATAGTACCTGTGGTACTATTAGCTGTGGTGACAGAGACAAAAAAGAAAAAGAAAAGAAAATTAATCCCTGCCCTCAGAAAGTTTAGGTCCTGCTGTGTAATTCAATGGATCCATGTAAACAAATAAATGATCATTAAATAATTTGAAGAGGCCAGAATACTAACAACTTGAGGGACTAGAAAAGATTTTCTGAGGAGGTGGTGCTTAAACTGATCCCTGATGAAAGTTAAGGAATGAATGAGGGGAGGCCATTCCAAATATGAAACACTGGCCATCCAAAGACATGGGAGCAAATGATAGAATGGTGAATTTAAATTAAAGGAAAGGGGCCAATTTGACTGGATCATAAGGTCCATGCCGGGGAGCAACATAAAATAAGTCCGTAAAGGTAGCCGGAGTTGTAAAGAGCTTTAAATGTCAAGCTGGCAAATTTGTATTTTATGTACACAATAGTAGCCACAGATGCTTCTTGAGCTAGGGAATTAAACTTGGTAAAACCTGCTGAAAATGTTTCTTGACACTGGTGCTCTCCTTCGAGCCCTAGACAGCAAGAAGAGGATGAGTTGTGAAACAAATTCTTTATGTCAAAGTGGATGCTATAATGCTGCTTCTTGTCTTCTACACCAAAAATTGCATTCATAACTTCTTTTTCTCCTTTACAGAAGAAACCTTCACTGTCATTTACAGTTGTCCTTGAAGAAAGTCTCTCACAATATTGCTAGGGAGGCCATAACCTCTTTCTGGATTACATAGCTTTCACATACTTCAGCTGAAGGTGTAACACCAAATAATGGCAGTGTATACCGCATCCTAAGCAGGGAAATCCTTCCCAAAGATAATCCACCATGTCCCCCTTCACATAAAGGTATATATGCTAAGCACGTATGCACCCTTATAACCATAGTTACCTTGTTCTGCCTTGGCTGGGCTCCAGTTCTCTTAATGTCAAGCATAAACCCAGGTGTCTGGTCTTCCAGTCACAGTTGTGCTCTAGGTGTCAGACTTGCTGTCTCAATCACAAAAGCTGACATAGAAATCAAATTTTTCATTGAGCCCACTTCTCCCTATAACCTTTTCTCTTGTCCACCCTAAAGTACCCCATAAAGGATAGTGAAATAGGATAGTAGGATAGTGAAAATGTATCCTAGATTAACTTAAATGCAAAGCCATTGAGAATAACTGCAAGACAAACAAAATGATACATGCCTGTGAACTCTGCTACTGGGGAAAGCCAAGGCTAGTGGGTCACTTGAGTTTGATGGTTCTAAGCCACAATATGGCTAAAGCTGATTAAGCGACTACATGAAGGTCAAACCAATATAGTGAACCTTGGAGGGTAGAGAAGCCACCAGGTAGTCACCACCTTTTAGAGGAAGATGCACTGAGCTAGATAAGAAATGGAACAAGCTTCTGTATGCATCAGCACTTGCATAGGACCCCTCAGTGGCCAAAAGACTCAGTATCAAAAAGAGAGAAGAAGAAAGAGACTGAGAATGATGGCTGTCAGCTAAGCATACCTTAATATGATACTGCCAAAAGCCCTAAAGGAGAGGAGGGCAGTACCTGGTAAACAATTCTCCTAGAATAATTCTGTAAGAGATAGAACATGAGTCTCAGTGGTCATTGCAGGGAAATCAAGCCTTCTGTGTGCTTTCTCACTTGAAGTGTTTTGCCAGTTCAGAGGGATAATAGAAAACCAGCAATCTGGTAACCTCTTTGCACTATGCCCATTAGTTTCTGACAAAAATGACGATGACATAATCTTCCACTTAACTATTGCTGCTTCCTGAGAAACTCCCATTTCTCAAAATTGTTAATTTTAAGGTAAATTTTAGATAGGAATGGCATAATTTTGCAGATATCTAAGACATTTTTTAAAAGTCATCAAAAAACAAACCAAAAAAAAAGGCCAGCTTTTCTCACATTCAACAATGTACTAGAGGTGAATATTAGGAGACCACAAGAGTAATCGCTCTGCTGAAGGCTCTGCTTTCCTTTTTTTTTTTTTAAATTACTTGTGCACAGCCTGATAAATTTCTTTGAAGACCTAGTCCTGAGGGTCTGTGATAATTGATATAACTGCTATAATGTTATCTGAGAGGATCACTTTTTCAGCCTCATATAGATTACTTGCAAGAAGCCACCAAAGTATGTTCTCTTCCCATCCAGTATATATTACGTGTATAAAGTAAGCCAAAGGTGTTAGAATAGAACTATACATATGCCATCATTATTATTGTTGTTCTGTCATTTTTCAGTCATATCCAGCTCTTTATGAATCCATTTGGGGTTTTCTTGGAAAAGATACTGGAGTGGCTTGCCATTTCCTTCTTCAGCTAATTTTACAGATGAGGAAACTAACAACAATAAGGTTAAGTGACTTGAAGATGTCTTCCTGACTTCAGACTCAGTATTATCCACTGTGCCACCTAGTTGCCCTATGCCATCATTGCAGACTGGAAAATGCCAGAGTAAAAGACATACTACAGAATTTCCTGTTCACATTTAGCCATATTGCATGCAAAAATCTTCTCCCCTCGTTAAAGTAAATACAGTTGTTGTATATCACACTATTGTGCATTTTCTTATTTGCCTGTGGGACATAAAGCACCTTCTTTACATTTCCAAGTTACAGGACTAGTTACCTTTAACCTCCAGAAATTCCCTTATTGGCAGGGTCTCATGGGAATTTGTCTAGTCTCTTTGTAGGCTGGCATCCTACCTTTCTAATTATCTGCCTACAGAAACAGCCACAAACCTCATTTATCTCTATCATGTGTTTGATAGTAACACTAAATAGCTTCAAGCTACCTCACAGAAAGAATTTAGCATCCAGGAAGGCAAGAAGATTGAGAAAATCATTGTGATGGAAAATCTGCCCAAGTAAACCACAAAAGCACACAAATGAATCGTAAGAGGAGGTAGGGGCTGGGAAGGCAGTTGAGAAGACACATGGCACTCCTCCCCCATGGGGAAAGGACAAAGAGGCTTTCAAAGAACCTAAGCAAAGAGCAAGTACGGTCCCTGAAAGGAACAGGATAGATGGCAAAAAGTGCTAGGGAGTTGAAAGAATGTCCAGTTGTGGAGAGAAGTTGAAGGTGAAAGATGTGGCTAAAAAGACAGTGAATATATTTGGAGATTCACATAAGGGAGAATTAATGGCACTTGAGCCCATTTTTCTAGAAGCTAAAACACATATTTTGAATTAATGGCTTATAATTCCAGCTCAGAAATTTGGTCACTTCAGGAAACACCCAGGGTCTGTAGCTCTTGTGTATGAACCTATGATTCAGCTGCCAATCATTTACTATGATTTTATAATCCGGGTTAGAAGCAGAGACCAGTATTATAGACTGCCAGGACTAAACCAAGTAATTTTCAGTCTAATTTCTGAAATCCTTTAGCCAAACCCATTCCTATCAACATGAAAATATTTCAAAATTTCAAAAAGGATTATTAGGCAGTAATTTAGTTCATTTAAATTTTTTAACAATTTTTCTCCCTTTACTAGTACTTCTTATTCTTGGTGAGGAAGGAATAAGCATTTATATAGGGTCTCAGTGCTGTGTCAGGCACCAACCTAAGTACTTTTTACCAATATTAAACAGAATGTAAGCTCTTAGAGAATAAGGACTATATTACATTTGTCTCCATGTTATTAGCTTACCATTGGACATGGCACATAGGAGGGGTTTAATAAATAATTGTTGAATTATTAGTCAGCTTTTGGAATGATGCTTTCCCAATTAATTTTCAGGAGAAGAAAAATTAAGAAATATACACATAATAGTTCTTTCAAAATCTTTTTCTTTCAAATTCTTTCAAAATCATGGTATTGAACCTTGAAATAATAGAGTTTGAAATCTAAAAATGCTATTCCTTCCTCATTGTAATCTATACTGAAAAAGGTACCTACATTTACTTTTTTAATATATAGTATTCTGCTGTTGTCATGAGGTATATTTAAATTGTTTCAAAAGTAAATAAATCTTAAGACTACCAAGCTTATTGATAATAGGGTAAGCAATATGGCAGTATTCAAGAATTTGATGGTCTGTTTTCCTAGAACAGACTTGATATTATCTATATATACTAGTAATTTAAATGAATTCATATTCACTAGGAAAATAAAAGAGTCAGAGAGCAATAAATTGTGAATGGGATTGCATGTATGAGGGTAGGCAGTGAGTTCAAACTAGGAAATTTCAGGACAGGTACTAACTGCAAAGCAACTCAAACCACTCACCCTACTGACAATAGATCAACTATGAAAACTTAATGGGTACAGAAGAGCACATACATAGGTGGAATTGAAGGAAAACCTGGGTAAAATAATTTTCCACAATGAGTTAAAACATCTATACAGGAAAGCAATCTAATAGCCTGACTAAGCCCTAATATCAACATAACTAATTCAAACTACACTTTAAAGATTGAATATCAACTATGTAATAAAATCATACAGATTTGTAGGAAAAATAAAAGTATTGAAATCATGACCCCCAAACTGACTGTTTTCCTAAATATCTGTATCTCCCAACTGCACACACACACACACACACACACACACACACACACACACAATGTAAGGCAGAATCTCAATGGTGACAAGTGATCTAGTAAGCATTGGGACAAAATTCTATGGCTCTAAAGAGAGATTTATAAACTATAAAAACCTCCAGGCTACTTATTGTATCAGCATTGAAAATTGTAAATGTCAAATACACTAGGAGTGTCTTTGACTCTTCTTTTGCGTGCAATGCAATAGAATGTATAGAAGACTTCTATCTTGATGTCAAATTTCAATAGTAAGGAAGACTTATTTCAGACACTTTTTCATACTGTTTTCTAATCCACTAATAGACTTTTTTTTAAAATGGCATTGGGTCTGAGTAATATTTTTAATATGACTTTAGTAATGCTGTTATAGTTTGGGAAAATTACAGTAGAGTTATTTGGTTGTTAATTCAGTTTAGTCAAAAGCGATGTGCTTTGTCAACAATGGATATTTTATTTACTCCCTGTTTCCAAGTGTGTAATCTGGAAGGTTGTGTCTCCTACCTATTGTAGGAGACATCCTGCCAAGGCTTCCAATGCTCAAGTTTATCCACTCGCCTTATGCCCCTACTTCTCTTTTATTTACATGACACTTCCATAAACTTTTTGTATTGTTCAACTTCTCAGCTCTCATTTTAATACCTCAATCTAGAGGACGTGGTTGTAGGATGTTGACATCTGAGTTCAAATTCCAGATACGACACCAAATGAGTGATCACTGACAAGTCCTTTCATTTCTTTTTACTCTATTTCCTCCTTTGTAGTTGGAGGGTACCACCTACCTCACAGGGTTGTTGTGAGGAAAAGGGCTTTGTAAATTGTAAAGTATTATATGAATGTGGAACTTTGGGGTTGATTCAATTCATGGTCATGAAGGTTTCAAGAAAATTCTTTGCTTTATAGAGTGTATGCACCCACACCTAAAGGAAATCGAGCAATAGCTCTTTTGGTTCCCCCTTATTTGGGCTTCCATATCTATTTGTACTTATGGGAGAAGACTGAGTGTATTTGTTATATGTCACAGCTGGCAAGTTATTGGGGAAGAAATGACAAAAGTATTTATGGAAGGTATAATTGCAAACACTGAGGATTAGTATGCTTTTTTTTTCAAGGCCAAAGATGTCATTTAATCCATCTATATGTTTAATTGAATGGAGACACAATGTATATGGTTGCAGAAAACCAAACCCAAACCTAGATTTGTGTTACAGGCACTAAATTAGAACATTCATTTTCCTGTATGAGTCTTTGCATATCTTTATGTTTTGTCACAATAGTTCTGAGCTTAGATAATCTGGCAATTTGGAGCAATAAAGAGACGTCTCTCTCTTTCTCCTGTCTGCTGAAGTCCTTAGCCCATTTCCATGGAAACTAAAATCAGATCACCAAGAAAAAGAAAGAAAGAAAATGGTTAGTATTTTTTTTAAAAAGAATCAATGATGGTCTTTCCCACACTTTATCTCATTTAGTGGACAAACAGAAACAAGGTCAGGGACATAAGCTAACTTCTTTTTTTAAACCAAACCATCAATGCTTAAAAAATAAATAAATCAAATAGATAAAGTACCGTCCATAGTAGTCCATATTACAATGAGGCTTCAAATAACTTGGAGAGTTCATTTATATTTTAGCTGTCCATCTGTCCCGTTTGTTGAATTGAATTTTGAAAGAATTTTGTAGCGAAGAGCCCACTGTGGGGCTTATCTGTCTCCTAGAGTTTTGTTTCTTCTCCATACATTGCTTTACATATAAGCATAGGAGTGGGAAGGGAGCGGGGAGAACAATACCTGTGATTTCCTTGATACAGGAAATTCCCAGTACAGGAACTCCCTCTACCAATGCATATTGTTATCTTATCTACATCTTAGAGTCTTCTCTAAGCCTGGGATACTGTGAGGTTGATTGATTTTTTCTAATGGTCACATACATAGTGAGTATATGTCAGAAGTAGGCTTTGAAGACAAATCTTCCTGACTCTGAGGCCAGACCTCTATCCACTATACAATACTGTCTCTCCATAAATATCATCATCTTCCCCCCCAAAAAAAAAATTCCCTAGAGATGAGTGGAAACAAATTGAAGGACTTCATTTCCAATAATCCATATTCAATTGTGGAAAAAGGTTTCCATAGCAGTGAAGAAATTATTTCACTTTAATTTCTAGAGAAAGACTCTTATTTCAACCTATGGAAGGTGGAGGGGTGAGGGAGTATTGCATCACTTAAGTATTTAGTTATATTAGGAAGAGAAGAATGTTCCAGGTTCCCCAAGCAAAATCATCAAGCACTTCAGAGCTCGTACACTATTTTTGACAGGAGAAAACTCTCTTAACTTCCCTCTTTTGTTCTTTCTTAGACAAATGACGTAAACAACTTTTTAAAAGTGGGCTTTCTTCCTCTTAAGTGTCCTTACATTTTAGGAAAATGTTTCAGAAAAGATGATCTTGCTATGTCTTTCATCAGGTTCTTCCTTTCCATCCCTCTGAGGGGGAAAGTTGAATCTCTCTTTTATACTGTGTGCCTCGTATGGCATTTAGCTTTTGCTGGCATTCAGTACTGGAGATAGCCAGCTCTGTGCTGCTGCTGGGAAAGGTCAACAGGGTTTTGGCCATAAAAAATAAACTGTTTACCTCATTGCAGTGTGTTTTAATCCATGTTCCATTCCTAGTTGGCTGGTGAGCTGAAGAGAGGGTCAGAAAATTCTCCCTAAGTCCAAAGTCTCATTCCCATTTGGAATGTCGAAGGGGGAAATAATTTTTATTTGGTAACTTTGAAACACTGTTGTCTAGATTTTTTTAAATGAGAGGAGAGTGAGGGATGAAAAAATTATGATTCAGTGAGTTACCTGGTTTTGCTAGATGGGTCTTTGAATAACCCAATCAACCTCACTTCTCTTTCATGGAACAGGGTATTGAACTGACATGGCATCACTTGGGTAGAATTCTTCATTTCTAAGGGACTACCATCATCCATATTAATATAAGGCTGTCTCCCTTGGGGTCACTGAGCTTAAGCCAATGTGTTCATACATATCTATCTAAAGATTATAGAAACAGCTGCAACTAATACCCATCTTCACAAAGTTGCCAGGGATATCTAGACAACATGCTTGCATGTATGCTGGAGGATTCCATCAGCAAACATCAGGACCGAAGGAATTCATGGATATCAATTGTGTTTTTCATTACTAATATGAAATATATGAATTCTGTGACACTATTTGGAATAAGACCATTCAATTTCTAACATTGGTCATAAACACTGTACCACCTTAGTACCACTTAGTAATGACAAATGCAAAGTGACCTTGAGTAATGATAATAATAACAATAATAGCTAGCATTTAAATATAGTGCTTTGGTGTTTACAAAGCATTGTACATATGTTTTCTTGTTTGATAGTTATTGGGCCTTGCCAGTTGACCTTCTATGGGTAATAATAAGGAATTTTAGAATGACTGGGTACTGCTGAATAAATTCTATACACACACACATGCAAGCGCACACACACACACACACACACCAACACAGGCACATATAATAACCAGTTTTTCTATTAGGAATAGTATAACACTAGCAATTGGAGACTTCTCCAGTATGCTTTCCATGGTTATGAGAAGGGATAATGGAAACAGAACAATAGAATGAAATCAAACTCATCATATCCATTTGCTTTGAATTTCTTTAGGGTTTGGGGGTTTTTTTCCCCTTTTCATTGTTAAAGGTTGGGGGTTGGGGATCTACAAAAGTAAAAATATTTTAAGCATTGCATTTACTTGAATGTTTTCTTCCCAGAAAAACCCTTCTCCACTCTATTTTCCTTTGCTGTCTCAGATGTTTCAAGAAATTCCCAGACTTTGGCCAGTGTGGCTCAATGGCTCCCCAAACACACTTTTGCAATTGTAAGCACTCAGGGGTTCCACTAAAGGGTGGTTGGATACAGCTTCCGGACTCATTGTATCCTACAAGTTATAGAATTATGCACCAACAGCTAAAGGACACAATTACAAGTTGAAATATTGTGACACACTGTGTAATGTCATACAATCAAATGCAATGTTTAGTAAACATAAACCTCTTTGTCATTTTGTATTTATTTATACAGATTTAAAAATAAAGCACACAATTAAAAAAAACAAATCTGCTCTTTGCATCATTTAACTATTGGAAAGGGGGGAGTTAGAGATTAGCAAATGCTGTTGCACATGCCTTGATATATGCTGGAAACCAAGTGCTAATAAAAATAGAGTGGAGAAACCCTTGATGCATTCTCTGAAAAACAGGTTTTAAATTAGGATGTCCATTCTCATCACTTCTATTTAATATAATTTTAGATATTTAGCAATACTAACAAGGTATGAAAAAGAAATTAAAGGAATATGTATCACCATTCAAAACTATAAATTTTCTACCACTTTCTTGACTCTTCAGGGTAATGGTCTGTCAGTCAAGAGTATTGGTCCTCTCTGTGCTTTCACTGATTTGAAAGGCACTTCCTTTAGCAAGGCAAGAAAACTTCCATGATTCATGAGTGCTCTGACCAAAAATCATTGTTACCTGGTGTACAATCATATAATGATGAGCATCCCTGAAATTAGCTAGGCTGGCCCTTTTGTGAAAGATAGATAGATAGATGATAGATCGATAAATAGATAATAGATAGACAGTCCATCACACAATCCATACTTAAAGTCTTTCAGCATCAGTAAGCCCAATGAGAGCTTTTATTCCACTGACATGGTTTTGAAAACTCAGGTTTTGAAAACGTCTGTTCACACAGAGGGACATTAGATTATGAGAGCATTATTTAAGTGACTACTCAGGAGTCAATTGAGCAACACAATAAACATTTTCAATTTGACAAATATTGATCCACTTTCTAAATTGTGCTACCTGCTGGGGAACACAATTTTTTTAAATGAAGCTCCTCCTATTAAGGAACTTATTTCCTGTCTTCCAATTCGAAAATCGTTGCTATTGAAAAACATATGATGCACATCTTTTAAGTTCATGATGTATCATTTGATTTGTAAATGCTGGAGAGTTTCTTGTGTTCTTAGGCTACAGGAAATCTTTCTCAATCCCACTTAATTCCAGTGCTTTCCCTCAGCTGATTAGCTCCAATTTATCCTGTATATATAGCTTGTTTGTACGTTATCTCCTCCATTCAATTGTGAGCTTCTCAGTGTCAAGAACCATCTTTTGTTTTTCTTTGTATCTCTAGTGATTAGCACAGTGTGTACCACATAGTAATTTTCTAATAGATGCTTGGAAACTCAATAAGTAGTTAGAATGCTGGGCCTGGAGTATGAAAGATCTAGGTTCAAATTCAGCCTCAGATACTAGCTGTGTAACCCTAATCAAATCATTTAACCTCTGTTGCAATTTTCTCAGCTATGAAATGGAAATAATAATAGGATCTACCTACAAATTTTTATAAGGATAAAATGATATCATATTCATAAACCACTTAGCTTATTGCCTGGCATATAGTGGTCACTTATATGCTTGCTTCCTTCCTTCTTATTATTGGAGGTCTTTAAGTGCAGACTAGGTAACTACGTTTCAGAGATGTTGGAGAGGAGATTCTTGTTCAGGTCCAAGTTGGACCAGAAGATTTCTAAGTTTCCTTCCAACTCTGAGATCCTGGGATTCCATGCCATCAGTGGAGAGTGGGTTTGGTTCTCTAGGAGCCCCATCCATGGCAATGATCCAACAAGTGTGCTCAATACAGAAAGAGGCCACTCCAGAGCAAATTGAAACATTGAAAATGTTTATTGTGTTGCTCAATTGACTCCTGAGTAGTCACTTAAATAATGCTCTCATAATCTAATGTCCCTCTGTGTGAACAGACGTTTTCAAAACCTGAGTTTTCAAAACCATGTCAGTGGAATAAAAGCTCTCATTGGGCTTACTGATGCTGAAAGACTTTAAGTATGGATTGTGTGATGGACTGTCTATCTATTATCTATTTATCGATCTATCATCTATCTATCTATCTTTCACAAAAGGGCCAGCCTAGCTAATTTCAGGGATGCTCATCATTATATGATTGTACACCAGGTAACAATGATTTTTGGTCAGAGCACTCATGAATCATGGAAGTTTTCTTGCCTTGCTAAAGGAAGTGCCTTTCAAATCAGTGAAAGCACAGAGAGGACCAATACTCTTGACTGACAGACCATTACCCTGAAGAGTCAAGAAAGTGGTAGAAAATTTATAGTTTTGAATGGTGATACATATTCCTTTAATTTCTTTTTCATACCTTGTTAGTATTGCTAAATATCTAAAATTATATTAAATAGAAGTGATGAGAATGGACATCCTAATTTAAAACCTGTTTTTCAGAGAATGCATCAAGGGTTTCTCCACTCTATTTTTATTAGCACTTGGTTTCCAGCATATATCAAGGCATGTGCAACAGCATTTGCTAATCTCTAACTCCCCCCTTTCCAATAGTTAAATGATGCAAAGAGCAGATTTGTTTTTTTTAATTGTGTGCTTTATTTTTAAATCTGTATAAATAAATACAAAATGACAAAGAGGTTTATGTTTACTAAACATTGCATTTGATTGTATGACATTACACAGTGTGTCACAATATTTCAACTTGTAATTGTGTCCTTTAGCTGTTGGTGCATAATTCTATAACTTGTAGGATACAATGAGTCCGGAAGCTGTATCCAACCACCCTTTAGTGGAACCCCTGAGTGCTTACAATTGCAAAAGTGTGTTTGGGGAGCCATTGAGCCACACTGGCCAAAGTCTGGGAATTTCTTGAAACATCTGAGACAGCAAAGGAAAATAGAGTGGAGAAGGGTTTTTCTGGGAAGAAAACATTCAAGTAAATGCAATGCTTAAAATATTTTTACTTTTGTAGATCCCCAACCCCCAACCTTTAACAATGAAAAGGGGAAAAAAACCCCCAAACCCTAAAGAAATTCAAAGCAAATGGATATGATGAGTTTGATTTCATTCTATTGTTCTGTTTCCATTATCCCTTCTCATAACCATGGAAAGCATACTGGAGAAGTCTCCAATTGCTAGTGTTATACTATTCCTAATAGAAAAACTGGTTATTATATGTGCCTGTGTTGGTGTGTGTGTGTGTGTGTGTGCGCTTGCATGTGTGTGTGTATAGAATTTATTCAGCAGTACCCAGTCATTCTAAAATTCCTTATTATTACCCATAGAAGGTCAACTGGCAAGGCCCAATAACTATCAAACAAGAAAACATATGTACAATGCTTTGTAAACACCAAAGCACTATATTTAAATGCTAGCTATTATTGTTATTATTATCATTACTCAAGGTCACTTTGCATTTGTCATTACTAAGTGGTACTAAGGTGGTACAGTGTTTATGACCAATGTTAGAAATTGAATGGTCTTATTCCAAATAGTGTCACAGAATTCATATATTTCATATTAGTAATGAAAAACACAATTGATATCCATGAATTCCTTCGGTCCTGATGTTTGCTGATGGAATCCTCCAGCATACATGCAAGCATGTTGTCTAGATATCCCTGGCAACTTTGTGAAGATGGGTATTAGTTGCAGCTGTTTCTATAATCTTTAGATAGATATGTATGAACACATTGGCTTAAGCTCAGTGACCCCAAGGGAGACAGCCTTATATTAATATGGATGATGGTAGTCCCTTAGAAATGAAGAATTCTACCCAAGTGATGCCATGTCAGTTCAATACCCTGTTCCATGAAAGAGAAGTGAGGTTGATTGGGTTATTCAAAGACCCATCTAGCAAAACCAGGTAACTCATTGAATCATAATTTTTTCATCCCTCACTCTCCTCTCATTTAAAAAAATCTAGACAACAGTGTTTCAAAGTTACCAAATAAAAATTATTTCCCCCTTCGACATTCCAATTTGAGACTTTGGACTTAGGGAGAATTTTCTGACCCTCTCTTCAGCTCACCAGCCAACTAGGAATGGAACATGGATTAAAACACACTGCAATGAGGTAAACAGTTTATTTTTTATGGCCAAAACCCTGTTGACCTTTCCCAGCAGCAGCACAGAGCTGGCTATCTCCAGTACTGAATGCCAGCAAAAGCTAAATGCCATACGAGGCACACAGTATAAAAGAGAGATTCAACTTTCCCCCTCAGAGGGATGGAAAGGAAGAACCTGATGAAAGACATAGCAAGATCATCTTTTCTGAAACATTTTCCTAAAATGTAAGGACACTTAAGAGGAAGAAAGCCCACTTTTAAAAAGTTGTTTACGTCATTTGTCTAAGAAAGAACAAAAGAGGGAAGTTAAGAGAGTTTTCTCCTGTCAAAAATAGTGTACGAGCTCTGAAGTGCTTGATGATTTTGCTTGGGGAACCTGGAACATTCTTCTCTTCCTAATATAACTAAATACTTAAGTGATGCAATACTCCCTCACCCCTCCACCTTCCATAGGTTGAAATAAGAGTCTTTCTCTAGAAATTAAAGTGAAATAATTTCTTCACTGCTATGGAAACCTTTTTCCACAATTGAATATGGATTATTGGAAATGAAGTCCTTCAATTTGTTTCCACTCATCTCTAGGGAATTTTTTTTTTGGGGGGGAAGATGATGATATTTATGGAGAGACAGTATTGTATAGTGGATAGAGGTCTGGCCTCAGAGTCAGGAAGATTTGTCTTCAAAGCCTACTTCTGACATATACTCACTATGTATGTGACCATTAGAAAAAATCAATCAACCTCACAGTATCCCAGGCTTAGAGAAGACTCTAAGATGTAGATAAGATAACAATATGCATTGGTAGAGGGAGTTCCTGTACTGGGAATTTCCTGTATCAAGGAAATCACAGGTATTGTTCTCCCCGCTCCCTTCCCACTCCTATGCTTATATGTAAAGCAATGTATGGAGAAGAAACAAAACTCTAGGAGACAGATAAGCCCCACAGTGGGCTCTTCGCTACAAAATTCTTTCAAAATTCAATTCAACAAACGGGACAGATGGACAGCTAAAATATAAATGAACTCTCCAAGTTATTTGAAGCCTCATTGTAATATGGACTACTATGGACGGTACTTTATCTATTTGATTTATTTATTTTTTAAGCATTGATGGTTTGGTTTAAAAAAAGAAGTTAGCTTATGTCCCTGACCTTGTTTCTGTTTGTCCACTAAATGAGATAAAGTGTGGGAAAGACCATCATTGATTCTTTTTAAAAAAAATACTAACCATTTTCTTTCTTTCTTTTTCTTGGTGATCTGATTTTAGTTTCCATGGAAATGGGCTAAGGACTTCAGCAGACAGGAGAAAGAGAGAGACGTCTCTTTATTGCTCCAAATTGCCAGATTATCTAAGCTCAGAACTATTGTGACAAAACATAAAGATATGCAAAGACTCATACAGGAAAATGAATGTTCTAATTTAGTGCCTGTAACACAAATCTAGGTTTGGGTTTGGTTTTCTGCAACCATATACATTGTGTCTCCATTCAATTAAACATATAGATGGATTAAATGACATCTTTGGCCTTGAAAAAAAAAGCATACTAATCCTCAGTGTTTGCAATTATACCTTCCATAAATACTTTTGTCATTTCTTCCCCAATAACTTGCCAGCTGTGACATATAACAAATACACTCAGTCTTCTCCCATAAGTACAAATAGATATGGAAGCCCAAATAAGGGGGAACCAAAAGAGCTATTGCTCGATTTCCTTTAGGTGTGGGTGCATACACTCTATAAAGCAAAGAATTTTCTTGAAACCTTCATGACCATGAATTGAATCAACCCCAAAGTTCCACATTCATATAATACTTTACAATTTACAAAGCCCTTTTCCTCACAACAACCCTGTGAGGTAGGTGGTACCCTCCAACTACAAAGGAGGAAATAGAGTAAAAAGAAATGAAAGGACTTGTCAGTGATCACTCATTTGGTGTCGTATCTGGAATTTGAACTCAGATGTCAACATCCTACAACCACGTCCTCTAGATTGAGGTATTAAAATGAGAGCTGAGAAGTTGAACAATACAAAAAGTTTATGGAAGTGTCATGTAAATAAAAGAGAAGTAGGGGCATAAGGCGAGTGGATAAACTTGAGCATTGGAAGCCTTGGCAGGATGTCTCCTACAATAGGTAGGAGACACAACCTTCCAGATTACACACTTGGAAACAGGGAGTAAATAAAATATCCATTGTTGACAAAGCACATCGCTTTTGACTAAACTGAATTAACAACCAAATAACTCTACTGTAATTTTCCCAAACTATAACAGCATTACTAAAGTCATATTAAAAATATTACTCAGACCCAATGCCATTTTAAAAAAAAGTCTATTAGTGGATTAGAAAACAGTATGAAAAAGTGTCTGAAATAAGTCTTCCTTACTATTGAAATTTGACATCAAGATAGAAGTCTTCTATACATTCTATTGCATTGCACGCAAAAGAAGAGTCAAAGACACTCCTAGTGTATTTGACATTTACAATTTTCAATGCTGATACAATAAGTAGCCTGGAGGTTTTTATAGTTTATAAATCTCTCTTTAGAGCCATAGAATTTTGTCCCAATGCTTACTAGATCACTTGTCACCATTGAGATTCTGCCTTACATTGTGTGTGTGTGTGTGTGTGTGTGTGTGTGTGTGTGTGTGCAGTTGGGAGATACAGATATTTAGGAAAACAGTCAGTTTGGGGGTCATGATTTCAATACTTTTATTTTTCCTACAAATCTGTATGATTTTATTACATAGTTGATATTCAATCTTTAAAGTGTAGTTTGAATTAGTTATGTTGATATTAGGGCTTAGTCAGGCTATTAGATTGCTTTCCTGTATAGATGTTTTAACTCATTGTGGAAAATTATTTTACCCAGGTTTTCCTTCAATTCCACCTATGTATGTGCTCTTCTGTACCCATTAAGTTTTCATAGTTGATCTATTGTCAGTAGGGTGAGTGGTTTGAGTTGCTTTGCAGTTAGTACCTGTCCTGAAATTTCCTAGTTTGAACTCACTGCCTACCCTCATACATGCAATCCCATTCACAATTTATTGCTCTCTGACTCTTTTATTTTCCTAGTGAATATGAATTCATTTAAATTACTAGTATATATAGATAATATCAAGTCTGTTCTAGGAAAACAGACCATCAAATTCTTGAATACTGCCATATTGCTTACCCTATTATCAATAAGCTTGGTAGTCTTAAGATTTATTTACTTTTGAAACAATTTAAATATACCTCATGACAACAGCAGAATACTATATATTAAAAAAGTAAATGTAGGTACCTTTTTCAGTATAGATTACAATGAGGAAGGAATAGCATTTTTAGATTTCAAACTCTATTATTTCAAGGTTCAATACCATGATTTTGAAAGAATTTGAAAGAAAAAGATTTTGAAAGAACTATTATGTGTATATTTCTTAATTTTTCTTCTCCTGAAAATTAATTGGGAAAGCATCATTCCAAAAGCTGACTAATAATTCAACAATTATTTATTAAACCCCTCCTATGTGCCATGTCCAATGGTAAGCTAATAACATGGAGACAAATGTAATATAGTCCTTATTCTCTAAGAGCTTACATTCTGTTTAATATTGGTAAAAAGTACTTAGGTTGGTGCCTGACACAGCACTGAGACCCTATATAAATGCTTATTCCTTCCTCACCAAGAATAAGAAGTACTAGTAAAGGGAGAAAAATTGTTAAAAAATTTAAATGAACTAAATTACTGCCTAATAATCCTTTTTGAAATTTTGAAATATTTTCATGTTGATAGGAATGGGTTTGGCTAAAGGATTTCAGAAATTAGACTGAAAATTACTTGGTTTAGTCCTGGCAGTCTATAATACTGGTCTCTGCTTCTAACCCGGATTATAAAATCATAGTAAATGATTGGCAGCTGAATCATAGGTTCATACACAAGAGCTACAGACCCTGGGTGTTTCCTGAAGTGACCAAATTTCTGAGCTGGAATTATAAGCCATTAATTCAAAATATGTGTTTTAGCTTCTAGAAAAATGGGCTCAAGTGCCATTAATTCTCCCTTATGTGAATCTCCAAATATATTCACTGTCTTTTTAGCCACATCTTTCACCTTCAACTTCTCTCCACAACTGGACATTCTTTCAACTCCCTAGCACTTTTTGCCATCTATCCTGTTCCTTTCAGGGACCGTACTTGCTCTTTGCTTAGGTTCTTTGAAAGCCTCTTTGTCCTTTCCCCATGGGGGAGGAGTGCCATGTGTCTTCTCAACTGCCTTCCCAGCCCCTACCTCCTCTTACGATTCATTTGTGTGCTTTTGTGGTTTACTTGGGCAGATTTTCCATCACAATGATTTTCTCAATCTTCTTGCCTTCCTGGATGCTAAATTCTTTCTGTGAGGTAGCTTGAAGCTATTTAGTGTTACTATCAAACACATGATAGAGATAAATGAGGTTTGTGGCTGTTTCTGTAGGCAGATAATTAGAAAGGTAGGATGCCAGCCTACAAAGAGACTAGACAAATTCCCATGAGACCCTGCCAATAAGGGAATTTCTGGAGGTTAAAGGTAACTAGTCCTGTAACTTGGAAATGTAAAGAAGGTGCTTTATGTCCCACAGGCAAATAAGAAAATGCACAATAGTGTGATATACAACAACTGTATTTACTTTAACGAGGGGAGAAGATTTTTGCATGCAATATGGCTAAATGTGAACAGGAAATTCTGTAGTATGTCTTTTACTCTGGCATTTTCCAGTCTGCAATGATGGCATAGGGCAACTAGGTGGCACAGTGGATAATACTGAGTCTGAAGTCAGGAAGACATCTTCAAGTCACTTAACCTTATTGTTGTTAGTTTCCTCATCTGTAAAATTAGCTGAAGAAGGAAATGGCAAGCCACTCCAGTATCTTTTCCAAGAAAACCCCAAATGGATTCATAAAGAGCTGGATATGACTGAAAAATGACAGAACAACAATAATAATGATGGCATATGTATAGTTCTATTCTAACACCTTTGGCTTACTTTATACACGTAATATATACTGGATGGGAAGAGAACATACTTTGGTGGCTTCTTGCAAGTAATCTATATGAGGCTGAAAAAGTGATCCTCTCAGATAACATTATAGCAGTTATATCAATTATCACAGACCCTCAGGACTAGGTCTTCAAAGAAATTTATCAGGCTGTGCACAAGTAATTTAAAAAAAAAAAAAGGAAAGCAGAGCCTTCAGCAGAGCGATTACTCTTGTGGTCTCCTAATATTCACCTCTAGTACATTGTTGAATGTGAGAAAAGCTGGCCTTTTTTTTTGGTTTGTTTTTTGATGACTTTTAAAAAATGTCTTAGATATCTGCAAAATTATGCCATTCCTATCTAAAATTTACCTTAAAATTAACAATTTTGAGAAATGGGAGTTTCTCAGGAAGCAGCAATAGTTAAGTGGAAGATTATGTCATCGTCATTTTTGTCAGAAACTAATGGGCATAGTGCAAAGAGGTTACCAGATTGCTGGTTTTCTATTATCCCTCTGAACTGGCAAAACACTTCAAGTGAGAAAGCACACAGAAGGCTTGATTTCCCTGCAATGACCACTGAGACTCATGTTCTATCTCTTACAGAATTATTCTAGGAGAATTGTTTACCAGGTACTGCCCTCCTCTCCTTTAGGGCTTTTGGCAGTATCATATTAAGGTATGCTTAGCTGACAGCCATCATTCTCAGTCTCTTTCTTCTTCTCTCTTTTTGATACTGAGTCTTTTGGCCACTGAGGGGTCCTATGCAAGTGCTGATGCATACAGAAGCTTGTTCCATTTCTTATCTAGCTCAGTGCATCTTCCTCTAAAAGGTGGTGACTACCTGGTGGCTTCTCTACCCTCCAAGGTTCACTATATTGGTTTGACCTTCATGTAGTCGCTTAATCAGCTTTAGCCATATTGTGGCTTAGAACCATCAAACTCAAGTGACCCACTAGCCTTGGCTTTCCCCAGTAGCAGAGTTCACAGGCATGTATCATTTTGTTTGTCTTGCAGTTATTCTCAATGGCTTTGCATTTAAGTTAATCTAGGATACATTTTCACTATCCTACTATCCTATTTCACTATCCTTTATGGGGTACTTTAGGGTGGACAAGAGAAAAGGTTATAGGGAGAAGTGGGCTCAATGAAAAATTTGATTTCTATGTCAGCTTTTGTGATTGAGACAGCAAGTCTGACACCTAGAGCACAACTGTGACTGGAAGACCAGACACCTGGGTTTATGCTTGACATTAAGAGAACTGGAGCCCAGCCAAGGCAGAACAAGGTAACTATGGTTATAAGGGTGCATACGTGCTTAGCATATATACCTTTATGTGAAGGGGGACATGGTGGATTATCTTTGGGAAGGATTTCCCTGCTTAGGATGCGGTATACACTGCCATTATTTGGTGTTACACCTTCAGCTGAAGTATGTGAAAGCTATGTAATCCAGAAAGAGGTTATGGCCTCCCTAGCAATATTGTGAGAGACTTTCTTCAAGGACAACTGTAAATGACAGTGAAGGTTTCTTCTGTAAAGGAGAAAAAGAAGTTATGAATGCAATTTTTGGTGTAGAAGACAAGAAGCAGCATTATAGCATCCACTTTGACATAAAGAATTTGTTTCACAACTCATCCTCTTCTTGCTGTCTAGGGCTCGAAGGAGAGCACCAGTGTCAAGAAACATTTTCAGCAGGTTTTACCAAGTTTAATTCCCTAGCTCAAGAAGCATCTGTGGCTACTATTGTGTACATAAAATACAAATTTGCCAGCTTGACATTTAAAGCTCTTTACAACTCCGGCTACCTTTACGGACTTATTTTATGTTGCTCCCCGGCATGGACCTTATGATCCAGTCAAATTGGCCCCTTTCCTTTAATTTAAATTCACCATTCTATCATTTGCTCCCATGTCTTTGGATGGCCAGTGTTTCATATTTGGAATGGCCTCCCCTCATTCATTCCTTAACTTTCATCAGGGATCAGTTTAAGCACCACCTCCTCAGAAAATCTTTTCTAGTCCCTCAAGTTGTTAGTATTCTGGCCTCTTCAAATTATTTAATGATCATTTATTTGTTTACATGGATCCATTGAATTACACAGCAGGACCTAAACTTTCTGAGGGCAGGGATTAATTTTCTTTTCTTTTTCTTTTTTGTCTCTGTCACCACAGCTAATAGTACCACAGGTACTATATACTATAAATACTAGTTAAATGGAATATTTGTTGATGATGTCATGCATATGTAAAAATACTTCATTATCTAGAATGAGGACCCTTGAATCAGACTTTTAATGTTTATGATTTGACTAAAAAATTTCATTCTAACAATGCATGATCCTGGGCTATCACTTAATGGTATTGAGCTCCCACAACACAATCTGGATTTTAGTTTTGACTTGGTCATTGACTGTCCTCATCTATTTAAAAAAAAGAGTGGGGAGATCATCCAGACCTCCTTCAGTTCTGCTGTTCTATTATTTGGAACACTGAGGCAGAAGCTGGCATGTTTCACAGGAACATCCAGCATGTCAGCATGGGGCAAGTTTGTGTCCCTTTCCTCCTTTATACTTGTAAAGCAAGCTTGTTTTCCATGCCAGGAAGGCTTCTCCATGCTCTCATAGTGCTAATTTTAATCTGACTAGAAAATCCTCTCAGAGGGCAATTCTCTGGTGTTATACTTTTCCTGACTAGCAAGAAGCTCTAAGGGACATCAAAGGGACTTCAAAGGGAACACCTGGGGGAAAGGAGGATACAGGTGAGGGAAAAACTGGGGAGAAAAATCTGACAGTGGCCATTCATACCACCAGTGAAATGATTCTAGCTCATTCAGGCTTCCTCCTTTCATTCTCCTGGAATGGCATGAAATAGAAACAAACAGTTGTAGCCACCGCAGGGAGTATTGCTGCAGTGTGCTGGCTGCTCTCATTCAGATTTCTTTTCCTGTGGCTCCAGAAGTATTAATGTTATATTATCATTCTGAAGTTCTGGTTTCATCTCCCCCTTAAACGTGTGCTTTTCAAATAACAGTGGAAAAGCATATTTTATTTAGTGCTGATTAAAGACAAAGTTTTACAGGGGATTTTCCTCAGATAAGGACTGTGAAATTGATGCTTGCAAATTGTCTACATCCACTATAGGAAGCTAAGCCTAGCCACAATCTTGGGTCCATTCAGATGACTATCCTTTGTCCCCATTCCTAAGTCTTTCTTGAAGCTATCAATTAAGCTGTTTGCATTTTAAAAGAAGCCTCTAGGATATGAAAAACCCTTCAAGATTTAAAGGACTATGTTTATGATATTAAATTAATTGGCCACGAGGTCAGTATTTTTGAGTAAGGCTGAACGAGGTTCCTTCAAACTACAAACCCTACAAGGTCTCCTGTCTCATATCTCTGTTATGATTTGTCACTACATAGGCTTGTCACTACATCTGGATTTAAAAACATATACATATATATGCGTGTATGTGTATAGAGTTTACATATATTATATACATGTGTGTGAATACACACACACACACACACACACACACAAAGTCTGTTGGATTTGCAAAAAAAATGGAATATTCTTGAGAGTTGAGAGAACCAGGCAACTTTATTTTCCATAACTGTACTTGAGCACTCTAAGCTACACTGTGGTGAACATGGCCAGATGCGTTCTGCTTATGTCAGAGAGCAAAAGAATAGTTCATGTATAGCTCATTGAGGCAATGCTTTAAAGGAGGATCTCAAAACAATTCTGTCAGATACTGCATAATTAAATTAGAAATGGATTAATATGGTCAAAGGTAATATGGTGCTCCTAGTATGCCTTAAGGCAATTGGGTAGTAGTTAGAAAAATGCAAAAATGGTCTAGCAAATGAAAAATCCATCTAAAGAATAATTTATTTAAAGCATTATAGTGAGTGTCTTTTTCAGAAATGGATATGAAATATGGATACACTATGGATAGCCAGTAGATACAATGAGCTTCTCACACAGAGCACAGAGAAGATACTTGAGTGAGAGCTGAGAAGACAGAAGACTGGCAGTGGTTGGATGGACAGTCTTATTTAATATGAAACACTGGAGAAAAAGTCTTTGGAACTTTTCCTTTTGTTTTTCCCCCCCATGAAAACAAAATATTATATTTTGTTTTCTTGGTCTGGGCAATTGAGATACCATTTAAATTGGAGAATTGTTGCACAACAGGGCATGAATGCGGTACCTCCACTATCATTCTACCCCACTTCTATCCTTTCCAGGCTCCTCAGTCTCTGGTGAATTCATGGTATTTTCTGTTGTGTATTATTACTATATAAACCATCACCTTGATGAATTCCTTCCCCCACTCCCTCCCCTTATGAGACTTTAACATCAAATAGTCACACAGCCGAGGAGAGAAATGTATTTGAAGAGTAGAATATATTCTTTGGCAAAAAAACCAAACCAAACCAAACCAAACCAAACCAAACCAAACCAAACCCAATGCTGGCTCCTCCCCTCCCTTGCCCCAACCTAAAAACAATTACAAAATTTCTTTGGTTAAACTGAAATGCAAAATTTCAGTTGGAATCTGAACTTATTTATAAGCATTTTGAGGAAACTGTTTTCCCCTCCATGTAACAATTCAATACATAAAATTTCAAAAACTGAAAGCTAATAAGTATTCTCAGTATTGTAAGGGCATGATTCTTGAATAATAGTTAAGGAAAACTTATCTATGGTTCTTAACCATTTCACAAATTAAAGCCTATTCAATAATCTCAGAACACAGATTTCTATGCCTAGATGAAGCCATTCCACAGGTCACCTAAAATTCCAGCCAGAAGTTTGTAGACTTTGATTTTAGATGATGATTAGAATGGTTGAAAAGTCTTAAAATGCACTTCATTTCTGAGTAAACATAAATCCCAAAGGTACAGAGACTTAATACAGTTAGAGGAATATTTGTCATAAAATAATGCTCCATAAAAAGTCATTTTGGTTGACCAAATTGAATGATTAATTTTCAACAAAATCTATTTAATTGGTTTGCTTGTTGTGTCAGTTT
>JAQQSV010002560.1:7028-25403 GCA_028646515.1 Pseudochirops corinnae
CCCCCCCCCCCCCCCCCCCCCCCCCCCGCAACCACTGACACTGTCAATCACCATCTTCTCCTGGATACTCGTTCCTCTCTAGGCTTTCATGACACTGCTCACTCCTGGGTCTCTCCCTCACTATCTGAACACTCTTCAGTCTCTGCTGAATCTTTAGGTTATACCCACTAACCATGAGTGTCCCCTAAGGCTCGCTTCTCTTTTCCCTCCACGTGATCTCACTCAGTGATCTCAGCAACTAGAGTGGGTTCAATGAACATCTCTAACCAGATGATTCCCAGAAATATTTACGCTACTTTGCCTTCTTTCCTGAGTTCCAGCCCCACATCAGCCATATCACCCCACACTGCATCCTTCCAGCCTGCATTCTCATCTGCAAAAGGATAATAGTACCTACCTTACCTGGTTGCTGTTAGGATCGAATGAGATTAGCTCTCCTATAGGTGTCTCAGACTCTACATATCCAAAACAGAGCTATTTTACAGAATAGCCGAACTGGGTTTTCCCTACAAAAACTTCTGTCTACCTACCTTTTCTATTACTATTGAGGGCACTATCATTCCCCAGTCAACAGGGTCAAAACTTCAGGGTCATACTCTAGTTCTCAATCTTACTCAACCCGCATGGCCAAACTGTGGCTAAGTCTTTTTGTTCTGATCTTAATAGGATTTTCCCTACATTTTCTCTCTACTCACAAAGCCACTACCCTTGAACTAGGCTTCATTACTTCTCTCTGGCCTATTTTAATAGTCTTCTTCTTGGTCTCCCTCCTTCAAGTCTCTTCCTATTCAAACCTGTCCGCCCCATCCACTGCCAAAGTGATTTTCCTAAAGTACAGGCCTGACCATACCATCCCCTTACTTAGTGAACTCAGTGGCTTCCTATTACTCCCAGGATCAAATGTAAGCTCCTGTTTGTCTTTTAAAGCCCTTCACAGCCTAGTCCTTTCCTACCTTGCTAGTCTTCATATACTTTATATAGACTATGATTCAGTTACACTGGACTTCTTGCTTTTCCTTCCATGTGACTATCTTATTTTCCCCCTATGTGCCTTTACATGAGCTGTGCCCTATGCCTGAAATGCTCTCCTTCCTCACCTGTTTCTTGCTTCTCTGGCTTTTTCAGCTCAAATCCTTCTTTCTACAGGATGCCTTTCCCAGTTCCCTCTCCCTCCCATATATATATACATACATATATACATATATATATATGTATATCATATTATATGTCACTCCTGTATCCTGCATAACACTGTATCAAGCTATTTACACGTGGTCTTCCCCATTGGTGGTTGTTCAGTTGTGTCTGACTCTTTGTGACCCCCATAGATCACAGCATGCCAGGCTCTTCTGTCTTCCACTATCTCTTTAAGTGTGTCCAAGTTCCTGTTCATTGTTTCCATGACACTATCCATCTCATCCATTGCCACCCCATTTTTCCTTTTGCCTTGAATCTTTTCCAACATCAGAGTCCTTTATGATGACTCCCATCTTCTCATTATGTGGCCCAAGTATTTAAACTTCAGTTTCAGTATTTGACCTTCCAGGGAATAGCCTGAATTAATTTCTGTAAGTAGTGATTGATTTGATCTCTTTGCTGTCCAAGGAACTTTCAAAAGTCTTCTCCAGCACCACAATTTGAAAATGTGAGTTCTGGGGCACTCAGCTTTCCTTATAGTGCAGCACTCAGAGCCGTACATTGCTATTGGAAAAACCATAGCTTTGACTGTATGGGCCTTGGTCAGCAAGGGAATGTCTTTGCCTTTTAGTATGCTGTCCAGATTTGCCATAGCTTTCCTTCCAAGGAGCAAGTGCCTTAATTTCATGGCTGCCCACTGTCTGCAGTGATCTTTGAGCCCAAGAATATAAAATCTGACACTGCTTCTATTTTTCTTCTCCCTCTATTTGCCAGAAAGTGATGGAACCAGTTGCCAAGATCTTAGTTTTTTTGATGTTGAGCTTCAAGCCAGCTTTTACACTCTCCTCTTCTTTCACCCTCATCAAGAGGCTTCTTAATTCCTCTTTACCTTCTGCCATCTGAGTGGTATCATCTGCATATCTGAGATTGTTGATATTTCTCCTACTCTTAATTCTGGCTTTTAATGCATCCAGCCTGGCCTTATGTACTATGCATGTAAGTTAAATAAAAAACACGGTGACAATATACAACCTTTTCAATCTTAAACCAATTAGTTGTTTCATGTTTTGTTCTAACTGTTGCTATCCATGGGGTTTTCTTGGCAAAAATACTGGAGTGGTTTGCTATTTCATTTTCCAGTGGATCACTTTAGTTAGAACCCTCTACTACTCCCTGTCCATCTTGGGTAACCCTGTATGACATAGCTCACAGTTTCAGTGAGCTACACAAGCCCCTTTGCTGTGACAAGGCAGTGATGGAGGAGGGGAGGGGGAAGGAAAGTCTTCCCCATTAGAATGGAGAATTAGCTCCTTGGGAGCAGGGTCCATGTCATCACTTCTTTGTATCCTGAGCATTTATTGATGCACTGTTGTTGTGTTTTTTTCAGCCATGTTCTTTTCCAGCTCATTTTACAGATGAGGAAATGGAGGCAAGCAGAGGTAAGTGACTTGTCCAGGGTCACAGAGCTAGGAAGTGTCTGAGGCCAGATTTGAACACAGGAAGATGAGTCTTCCTGATTCCAGGTTTGGCCCTGTATGCACTGTGGCTCCCCCTAGCCACCTAGGGCTTGACACATAGAAAGCGCTTAACAAATGCTTGTTGACTGACTTATGGAATGTCCAGAGTATTTCCTTTCTTTGTCCTATACATTTTAATGTGTCTATTAGCCTATCTATTGTCATGCTTCCCTCATTAGAAGGTGAGCTCCCTGAGGGCAGGGACTGTCTTTTGCCTCTTTTTGTATCCCCACCACTTTAACACAGTGCCTGATACATAACTTAAGGAGCTTGATGACTGCCTTGAGCAGCTGGGGGAAATAAAGTGTAATGCCAGTGACTGCTCTCACAGCATTAGCAATCCAGTTGGAGGACATAGTCTAATTGGATGCATATGGGAGTCCTCATGGTATGATGTGGGAAGAGAGACAAATGTATCCAGAGAGCGGGTCACACAGAAATGACATTCCGGAGGCTGGGTTTGAATGCAGGTCTTGCTTGGACTCAGTTGGCTTCTTCACTGGGAAGAAAACTACAACTTGGTAGCTCCCAAGACCTTAGGGAGGGCTTCTAAAAGGATTGGAGCTAGTGCTGGTGGATTCCAGAGAGTCAGGAAACAAGGAGCAATGGGAGCCTGGGCTCCACTGTGGATCACCCCTGTGCTCCCCGCAAGGTCCCTCTGGGGCTTGGCTAGCTTCACAGTCTGGGATCCCTTTTTTAATTCTAGGAGCTCCATGAATTTGTTCCTGCCTGCTCCCCATTCTCCTTCCTTTTGCCATTACCTGTTGCTAACAGCCCAGGCTTTTATCTTTCCAGGCAGACTGGAACAAAGCTTAATCTTACAGCCTCTTCTTTTATCTACCTCTGTCCGAAAAAAGCACAAAAGCGCTTTTTTTTTTTTTTTTTTTTTTTTTACCATTTTCTAAGGGTTTTACCATTAGTTACCATAGGGAAATTGGATGGGAGAGTGGAGGTGGAGGGCCTGGGGGATACTTCTAAATAACAAAGAAAAAGACAGTTAAAAAAATTCCACCAGGTTTAAAACCTTACACTAAAAAGGGATAATCTCGTATCCACAATTTCAGGGGCACCATTGATGTACACCTGTCCTCTGGGTAAGGTAATACCCCCTTTTTCAAATCTTTTAAAATGCAGAAACTCTTGGGAGAGAGAGCATGATCTTATATCTTAGTGTAAACGAAGGTCCTTTGTTTTGTTTTTTAACTGTGTTAGGAAAGACAAGACAACATGAGCAGCAGCACTGTTGCCTAGAGTGATGGGAGGGATTACCGAAAGAGAGGGAGGGGGAGGTATGTGGAAAAGGGATGTGAAGATTACAGAAACACACACTTTACAACTTTGGCAAGGGCTGTTCCTGCTGGCTTGAGTCCATGTCCCTACATCTCCCATTACTACCAATGATCCAACCTAACCCAGCCTTGTTGCCTCACTCTCAGGGTTTAGACAGCTGTCAGCCTTTTTTTATGACGGATTGGGGCATGTGATTTATCCCGTTCCAGCATGCCAGTTGACACGCCAGTCTCAGCATGCCAGCTGACATGATGGTCTTGTGCTTGCTACACAGGCCTTTCCGGAGCTCACATTTCCCTCCAAATGAAGTATCCTCTGCTCAAAAACAGAGGAGCATGAGGTTCGTTCCAGCCAGAGAATGGAATGTTTGGAAGGGCCTTGGGAAATCTATCTTCAGGTTGGCTGGGCACCAGGGGGCACACACCAAAGTATGTGGAGTGACTCACCCTTTGTCCATTTGTCTGGTACTCTGACGCAGTCGAGGCCTCTAAGAGGCCAGTGAGATAGGACATGAGAGATAAGCATGTATGGCAGGCTCCCACTGTAGTTCAATCTGACTGCTGGGAACAGGCTTCCCAGGTTGGATCTGGGTGACCCTGTTGGGTGCAGGTAGCAGCTAATCACTTGCTGATTTCTAACAACACCTGGGTAAACCTGTGAAAACATGTCCCCTCACCACCACCCCTTTGGGGTAAGAAGCAACTGCAGAGGAAAGTTGAAAGAGCTGATAACTGAGCTCAGGACTTTCAGAGGCCACAGAATTATGAAACAGTGTATTGACACAGGTAGTTCCTTTGGTTAGGGGGTCTTTAGGAACTGCACAAGTAAGGTGCTGTTTGCTGGGGATTACCCACTGCCTTTTCTAAAAGAAGAAAAGTTTTTCAGCCCAGGTCTGATTGCATGACTGCAATCCCAAAGAATACATATCCTTGGCTGCTGGTAAGACCTCCTCATCCTTGTCAGCTAGGAAGTAATGCCTGTTTTTTTTCTTTTTTTAAATATAACTAATTTATTTATTTTTAGTTTTCAACATTCACTTCCATAAGACTGCATGCAATCTGATATAGGCTTTACTTACACATTCATATTAAACATATTTTCATTTTAGTCATGATGTAAAGGAAGAACCATAAGAAAGAAGAAACAAAATAAAACAAAAAAAAGAAAAAGAGAGCAAATCGTATGCTTCAATCTGCATTCGGACTCCATAGTTCTTTCTCTGTATGTGGACAGCATTTTCCATCATGAGTCTTTTGGAATTATCTTAGGTCCTTGCATTGCTGAGAAGAGCTAAGTCTATCAAAGTCAGTCATCACAGAATGTGGCTGTTACTATGTACAACATACCCTTGGTTCGGCTCATTTCACTTAGTATCAGTTCATGTAAGTCTGTCCAGGTTTTTCTGAAGTGTGCTTGCTCATCATTTCTTATAGCACAATAGTATTCCATTACATTCATAGACCACAACTTGTTCAGCCATTCCCAAATTGATGGACATCCCTTCAATGTCCAATTCTTTACCACTACAAAAAGAACTGCTATAAATATTTTTTGTACCTGTGGGTTCTTTTCCTGTTTTTATGATCTCTTTGGGATACAGACCTAGATGTGGTATTGCTGGATCAAAAGTTATGCACAATTTTATAGCCCTTTAGGCATAGTTCCGAATTGCTCTCCAGAATGGTTGGATCAGTTCACAACTCCACCAACAATGCATTTGTGTTCCAATTTTCTCACATCATCTCCAGAATTTATCATTTCCCTGTTTTATCACATTAGCCAATCTGATAGGTGTAATGTGGTACCTCAGAGTTGTTTTGATTTTCATTTCTCTAATCCAATGGTGATTTAGAGCATTTGTTCATATGACTATAGAGAGCTTTAATTTCTTCCTCTAAAAACTGCTTGTTCATATCCTTTGACCATTTATCAACTGGGAAATTACTTGTATTCTTATAAATTGGAATCAGTTCTTTATATATTTTAGAAATGAGATCTTTATCAGAGACCCTGGTTTTAAAAATTGTTTTTTCCCCCAGTTTTCTGCTTCCTTTCTAATCTTTATTGCACTGACTTTGCTTGTACAAAAACTTTTCAATTTATTGTAATCAAAATCACTCATTTTGCATTTCATAGTGTTCTCTATCTCTTGTTTGGTTATAAATTCTTCCCTTCTTCATAGATCTGACAGGTAAACTATTCCTTGCTTTCCTGGTTTGCTTATACTATCAGTCTTTAAATCATGTACCCATTTTGACTTTATCTTGGTCTATAATTTTCTTTCTCTGTTTTGGCTCTTCCTGGTTTAGGTATCAGCACCATATCTGCATCATAAGAAGAATTTGAGAGGACTCTTTCTTTGCCTATTTTCCCAAATAGTTTACATAGTATTGGAATTAATTGTTCTTTAAATGTTTGACAGAATTCACTTGTAAATCCATCTGGCCCTGGAGATTTTTTCTTAGGGAGTTCATTGATGACTTGTTCAATTTCTTTTTCTGAAATGGTGTTATTTAAGTATTTTATTTCTGTTAATCTGGGCAATTTATGTTTTTGTATATATTCATCCATTTCACTAAGATTGTCAAATTTATTGGCATACAGTTGGGCAAAATAGCTCCTAATTATTATTTTTATTTCCTGTTTAGTAGTGCCTGTTTCAAAGCAAGACATTCAATGGTGTCACAAAGGTGAAAGTATGCTTCATGCTGACCTCCGTCTGTGTGGTGAGGTCCAGCACCATTCAATAGCTGTCACATGACCGATCTTGCCTAAAAGCCAAGCAGAAACTGAGGAGACTCAGGGATCTAAGACAATGAACTAGAGGCACAGGGACGATTTGTTTTTGTTCCCATACGCATTCTGCTCTCTCCCAACCTTTATAATTCCCTCCTCTTTTCCTGTCTTTTCACTTTTTCTCTATCCCCATTGCCCCAGGACCATTTTCCCTTTTCTCCATTTCCATGTATTCCTACCCGTGGTCTTTCCTGAAATCATATAGACTTAAGAAACATCAGAACCTTAAAGATGATTCAATGCCCTTATCTCTCCTGTAGAAACCCCATTAAATCATCTCTTCCCCCAGATAACCCAATTCCTGTAACATTCCCTTACAAAAAGAAAAGACAGAAGAAAGAAGTCAAGAGAAAGAAAAAGATATGAAAAGAGAGAAGAAAAAAAATGCCAAATGGAGTCTGTGAACTAAGACTGAATCAAGAAAGGCATGAGAAAACCTAATCTAAGTTAAAAACCAAGGCAAAAATGTTATTATGTGGAAAAATATAAGCAATAGCTAGAAGGAAGGAAGATGGAAGCTAATTAATCTTGTTTTCACACTCACAAAGCAAAGGTGGCATTCAAATCATAGCATAGAATACAGAATTCTTTCTTGTAGGCTTTACCAACCAGGAAAATGGGAATTAGAGCAGCATATGTGGCCCCAGGCCCTGAGATTCCTAAGTATTTGCAGAAGGTAGAATGGAAAACATGGCAACCTTATGCCCTTCCCATGGTCAAGGTTCCATCCCTTTGCTCCCAACTGTGTTAATCTTTTCAATTCAAGGAAACAAAGTTTGAACCTTCCTTTCAGAAAGGTAAGCATTGTGTTAGTCAAATGTGTTTCAGGCTTCATTAGCTCACATCCAAACCCTCATGATGGAAAGGCATCACTTCCTTTTCAATAAGTGAGCATGGTGATGATGATGACAATGTTGATAATAGCATTTACATAGCATTTCATAATAAAAATAACACATATATATCACTTTAAAATTTGCAAAGCACGTTAGAAATATGTCACTCAATCCTCACAACAACCCTGAAAGATAGGGGCTATCATGTCTATTTTGCTAATGAGGAAACAGAGGAATATAGAAGTCAAGTTACTTGAACAAGTTGATGTAGCCAGTATGTTCTGAGACTGGATTTGAATTCAGATTTTCTAGATTCCAGGTCTGGCACTCTTTCCATTGCACTAGCTAATAATGCAAAGAGGTGAGGCCAACTTTGAACACTCTCTAATTAAGCTTTAAAAACTTAGATGACACCTCAGAGTAGTGGATAGAGAGCCAGCTTTAGATTTAAGAAGACCTGAGTTCTATTCCTACTTTCTGGCCCATATTGACTGTGGCCAAGTCATTTAACTTCCCAATACCCCAAGACTTAAAGTTGCAAAGTAGCTGCCTGTGTTCATTGGTGGAAAAGGTTCCGATGCCCAATGCTCTAGACACCCTTTCCCCCCAAAACGACAGCTCTATTCATGACCTGACCTGTAAGATTTCGCAAATAAGCAGTATAAAGTGACTCTTCTACCCAGTAATCAGGCAGAATCTAAGCATTTAATATATTTAGCTAGCATTTATGTAGTACTTTAAGGTTTTTGTTTTTTAAACAATCTTCATGTTATCTTATTTGATTCTCACAGCAACCCAGTTAAGTAGGTGTTATAATTATCCCCACTTTATTCTGATGGCAACATCAAGTCTGAAAGAAGTTATGTGACTGGGGCAGCTAGGTGGTGCAGTGAATAGAGCACCAGCCCTGGAGTCAGGAAGACCTGAGTTCAAATCTGGCCTCATACACTTGACGCATTCACTAGCTGTGTGACCTTGGGCAAGTCACATAATTCCAATTGCCCCTCCAAAAAAAAAAGCAAAAAAAAAAAAAGAAGTTATGTGACTTGCAAGGGTCACACAGGTAAGAAAAGTCTGAGGCAGCATTTGAATTTAGGACTTCCTGACTCTCATTCCAATACTCTATCTACTTCCCCACCTAGATGAAACAGAATGAGTACAATTTATTGGACAATTGATCCACAGGGTGGGCATGCTGACATATGCCTGTAATCTGCACTGCTGGGAAGCCCGAGGCTTGGTGGATCACTTGAATGTAGGAGTTCTGAGCTGCTACTGTACAGACAGAGCCAACTGGGTGTGAAGGCCAATACTAATATGGAGAGCCTATGAGAAAGGGAGGCCAATAGACTGCCCAAGGAGGGGTGAATTGGCCCGGGTCAGACTGGGAGCAGAGAGGAGTTGTGCTGATCAGCAGTGAGACCACATAGTGAGTGGTTATTGTCTGCCTGCGCAAGGCAGGGAAATCCCTGTTTCAAAAAACCAAGACCCCATAATCCATTCGCAGTTTTAGAACATGGGGCCTAGATAGTACATATGCTGAACAGAAACGGAGTTACTTTTTCAGAAATACAAATGCAGGCCAGAGGATGTGGGATTTTTTTCATAGTCATAGACCTTTTGCAAGTTAAAACAGGAAAGGACTTTCGAGTTTATCTGGTCCCAAACCCTCATTTTAGAGATGGAAAAACTCAAAGAAATGACATAACTTGTCAACAAGCCACACAGTTGGTCCCAAACAAAAAGGCACAAGATTTGGTGTTGGTGGTCCTGGGTTCAAATCCTATTGTTTGTGACTTTGGGTGAGTCAACTTTTCTGGATCTTGGTTTCCTCAATTCTAAGATGGTGAGGCTGGACCATCATGAGGTGGTCTTTAAGATTACCCCAGTTATTTCCTTCTTTGTCTTCCCTTTTCACCATGAGTTCTAGAAACCTCTATTATTAACAAAAGCCCCTTCTCCTAGATCTTTTCTTTTAACATCCTTGTACCATCTAGTGCTCTCTGAAACCTAGTTTTCTCCTGAAGAGAGAACCTCTTCAAGGCTCTTTCCTTCACACCCCTGACAGCAGACTAGATTTTATTAACATTGTTTATAAGCTCCAGGTCACTTACTGTCACTGCTACGTTCAGTAAGTTTGGTACCTAACTCACAGTCTTCTTCTCTACTCTAATACCTTCCCCCTTTTCAAACTTCTTCAATTCTCCATCAAGTCTACAATTTTCCATCAGCTACACACAGGTGGTCTTACTTTCGAACTATTCTGCTCAACTGGATTTGTCCCAAATGCCAAAATTCCCAAGTATGACTCTGCTAATGAAGGTCCCTTAGAAGCCTCTCTCCCCAAGCAATATTTAAGTTCTGGACTCTTCCATCTACCACCAGTGAGTCAGTCAATAAGCATTTATTAAACAACTATGATGTGTCAGGGCCCTATTTATAAAATTTCCCATCTGACAAATTTCTGCTAAGTTATCATTGGTTGATAAAGGATTAGTTTATCATTATCCTCATGGGAATTTGTATGTTAGCAGAGGATTCCTAGATAAAGAGTGCCTACTCAGAGTAATGGGTGCTACCAGGAGAAATTTCAGTCAAATGAGTGATATGTTTGGGGGCTCTAAAAATCACATCTGGTCTGAAGAACTTTGGCTCTGTTTGCACAATCAATGGCTGCAGAAAGACTTTTTTCTATTTCCAATCAAATAGCTCCAAGTATCCACTGGGTCATATGTGAAACAACACAGCAATATTTATACAGAGATAATAAGTCTTCTAATTTCTTGATCTGATTACTCTCCCCTCACCCAATCTCTGAAATTTTCACTATGAGCTATAGATACTTGACATGGTGTCAGTATTCTAGGGTCTGTTCAGGTAGGGAAAGAAAAACCCACATTAGAAAAAAAAAACCCAGATAGATACCTTTATGCACATTCAGAGGTGAAAGTAAGTTATCTGCTCATCTTAACACCTTGGAATTTTTGTTCCACCAATACTCTTCTGAGCTTTGCTCTGCCTCTTAATTTCTTCAGTGATATATCTTGCCTTTTCTATTTTTCCAGCAAACAGTTGGACCACTTATAATCACAGAGATTGGATCTTTAGAGATGAACAATCCCATTCTCTAGTGATATCGATTCTTAAAGAAATAAGGCCAAGAAGGATCATTGAGTTCTAGATTTAGAGCCAGAAGGGAACCTAGCCATCACTGTCTAACCCTCTCATTTTGGAGATATGACTTGGTTGGAGAAATGACTTGATCACAATTACCTAGAAGGTATGTGGAAGAGGAGGGCCAGGCACCTAGGTTCTCTGAGCCTAGATCCCAGTGATCTTTCCCCTAGACTACACTGTCTTATCTCATTCCTGTTCAAAGTAAGCCTTATATGAGCTACACTCTGGTTCCTGAGGCATATCCTTTGGTTGTACTTTATTTATTTACTTACAACAGTGCTTCTTCCGGCCAAGGGGAACTATGCTGATCTATTTTTAATTGGCCACATTAATAGATAAGTGAAGGGACATCATATCCCTTAGTTATTACACTGAGCAGCAGTTCCAGGAAGATCATTCCTTCTCACTGTACTTTGGTTTTCCCGCCTGACAAAGGAGGCTTATGATGGCTCCTTCTTATCACACCAAATTGGAAAAAGACTTGGATGAAAGACATACTACAAAGTTTTACTTAGGAAGAAAAAAAATTTCCTCATCCTCCCTCCTCTCTAAGGTGTCTAAGCACATCTTACAAGGTGAAAGGAACAGTTTGAATCTGAAAACTCATTTCTTGCCAACTAGGCAAGTATAAATCTCTCCAACAGGAGCCTTGCTGTTTTGATGAGTTCTTTCCTATGCTGAAATGACCTTTATTGATGTCTCCACTTAAAATATAAATCCTGCATAAATCAGTCACTTTCTATATTCTGGCCTTCTGCCTTCTGTAATTAGATCCAGAATGATACAGTGCTTAGCATTTGTGTAATGCTGTAGAATCCTTAGTTAATTAGGTACTGAGTACATAGGAAAGAATAGATTGGGGGAGGGGTTACACAATGGGATGGCTGTTTTGGGGTGGTGGGTAGGGAAAAGATGGAGAGAAAATTTGTAACTCAAAATCTCGTGGAAATGAATGATGTAAACTAAAATAAATAAAAGTTAAAATTTTTAAAAAATTTTTAAAAATTAGGTACTGAATTCTTAGAGTATTCTGTTGTAAACAGAACTTTGCATTGTATCAATAGCCACTTAATATTTGGTGAATGAATGAATGAATGAAGTTCTGGGTTCTAATCCTGGCCACTTCTGATTCTGTGTAATTTTAAGTTCCACCTCCTTCAGTGGTAGTTCCCACTAGGTATTGTGTCATGTTCCCTCAACTGAGCCACTGAATCTCTGAGTTGAAAGATTTTTTTAGAGGTCAACTAGTCCAACACATACCTGAATAGTATTCTCTCCAATATTCCTGACGTGTCAACATCTAGCCTTTGACTGAAGACTTCCAAGAAAAATCACAAAAAAGTTCATTCTATTGTCCAACAATTAATTTTTTTTCCCTTATAGGGAATATACAGTTAATCTTTATACAATTTTCACCTTGTTCTACCCCCTGAGGCCAAGCAGAATAAATCTAACACTTCCATCTGGCAGTCTTTGCCCAATTTGATGATTACAGACAAAGCCCCTTAATTTTTCCTCATTTCTAGGTTAAAAAGCTCCAGTTCCTTCAACCAATCCCTGAATGCTGTGGTTTCAAGTTCATTTATAATCATGAGGAAAATTATTTTTATAACTGCATATAGGCAAATCAAAGGCTTGATAGCTTGCCACCAAAGTCAAAGTACAACTGAAAGCCCTAAAACTGAACTTTGTTTTTGTATTTTCTCTCCACTGCCTTTCAAATGGGACTATTTATGGACCAAGCATCTAAATAGGGATGCTCTAATGTGCACCTCCTCATGTCAGGTTCTGGGATTTGAAAAGACTTTCCCAACATACGTGGCTGGTGGGGGGTGCTATATGGGACAGTAGAACAGATCTCTGTCACTGCATCTTCATGGTTGGAATGGGGAGAACTTAAAAAAAAAAACATGGAAATTTTCAGGGGTCCAGAAGTTCTGTAGTCTAGGCCCAAACCAGAAATCTTTTCTAGGTTATTTCTTCTAAACTGATCCTGTAGAAACCACTCAACTGAAAGCCTAGGGACACCTTTATAGGAGATGTTCATGAATTTCATAGGAATCTTAGGGGCCATCTAGTCCAACCCTGAAATTGTACAGATATGAAAACTAACACCTGGAAAGAAGAAATGACCTACCCCAATATTGTACAGTTACTTAGTGGTAGAACTGGGACTAGAACTCAAATCTCATGGCTCCTAGTTTACTGCTCACTCATTTCAAAGTCTAGGTTGATGTAATATTTCAGGTGATGACCTAACTGCCAGCATTTTTACCACGCCCCCTCATATCCAGCAACATTACAACATGGATGGCAGTGAACACTAGGAAGCATTTGAGACCTGTGTGTGTGTGTGTGTGTGTGTGTGTGTGATTTTCAAACTTATTGGAATTCTTTCAAGCCTGAAACCTTACCTGGATCTGGTCCCTAGGTTTCGCTCCAAGTGTATGCTTTTACTAATTCACATCACTGGAGTCATGACTGATATATGAAGAGGCAGGATGGAGTGGTGGATAGATGTCCATCCTTGGCATCAGGAAGATCTGAATTCAAATGTAACCTCTAATCTATATTAGATAGATGGCCATGAACAAATCATTTAACCTTTATATACCCCAGGCAATAACTGAAGACTACAAGTTTTAGACAGGCTGCTGCCCTGAATTGGTAGGAGGAATTTCAACACCAAGAGTCCCTCACCCTGATAAAATTATAGGTCAGGGTAAACTCCCCTTCCGCCCAGAACAAAATAGTGTTTGATGCTTTGTTAGTCTAATCCCATCTTCAGTAAACAAAATAATTATGATAATTATGAAGTAAAAAGTGAATTACAATTCCTGGATCCCAGAATGGGGGAAGAGTTCATGAAGCAGGTTAAACTACACCCCTCACCCTCTTCCCTTGACTTCAAAGCTATGTGACACCCATGATTGTCTAAGAGCCTTAAGAAGCAGACAGGACTAGGAGTCTAGAATTAAACTCAGCAATGCCAGAGTTGAACACTGTTCTCAGTAAATGTTTCCATGGAAACAGAGATAACAGCTTATATTTATAGACTCTCTATCTCCAAGGAGCTCAAAGCACTTTACAGACACATTATCTCCTCCATTCCCCACACAACCTAGGATAGTGTTGAGTGTGTGTGTGTGTGTGTGTGTGTGTGTGTTTCCTTTTTCAGAGGGAAAAGTGGCAAAGGGAAGGGCAGAGAGCTCTATTACTTGAATTTTACAGAGGGCTCAAAGATGCCAAGTCGTTACTCAAAGATGGTGTAGAGAAGAATGATGGGATAGGGATTGCTTGGACTTGTTACCTTTTGTATCTTCTTTAATAGTTGCTATGGGACCTGTTTCTGGTATTGGAGGTTGAGTGTCTGTGATCTGGTCATTTATTTCTGTTTGTTGACTTGTAGGTGTGGTAATGCCTCTGATATTTTCAAAGGAAGCTTGACTCAGTTACTGTTTAGATGAAATTCATGGTTTAGCTTTTCTGTGGAGATGAGGGAGGATCATATCCTCCAGCCTTAGAAATAGGCAGTTCTGGACCAAATGCATCATGGCAGCTAAGAAGTTGTCACTGGTCAGGCCCTTGTATAGCTGTAGAAAAAAAGCTTTTGAAGAAATATGAAGGATTAAATTGCTTGTGTAACCAAGGTCTTGACTAATGCAATGAGGTGCTAGAGAGATGTATAATGTAGGGGAAAGAGCTTTGTATTAGGCATAAGAAGACCAGGGTTTGAGAGCAGGATCTACCACTAACTGAATCTGGGACTTTACACAAGTCACTTAACCTCTCTAGGGCTCAGTTTCCTCATTTGTGAAATGAGGGGATTGGTCAAGATGATGCCTAATGTACCTTGTAGTACTAATATGATTCATCTGTGAAAATAAAGATCTGTCATTATCTTTTAGGAAATAATGTAAAGGAGTAAAAAATCAACTATCCTCTGGAATAATATTGGGGTCTAAAGGCCGGAGAATGGATTAGATGAACTCTCAATTCACCTAGGGCAACTAGATGGGACAGTGGATAGAGTGCTGGGCCTGGAGTCAGGAAGTCTCATCTTTCTGAGTCCAAATCTGGTCTCAGACACTTATTAGCTGTATGACCCTGGACAAGTCACCTAACCCTTTTTGCTTCAGTTTCCTCATCTGTAAAATGAGCTGGAAAAGGAAATGGCCAAATCACTCCGATATCTCTGCCAAGAAAACCCCAAATGGGATCATGAAGAGTCAGATATGACTGAAAAAAGACTAAACAACATCAAATTCTCTTACATTTCATGATTCTCTGGACATTTTCAGTTCTCTTTTTGATCTGTAAAATGTATAAAAGTCTGTAATACAGCTACTTTATAGGGTTATTGTGAGGATCAAAAGAGATAACGTATGTAAAATACTTTCCAAATCTTAAACTGTTATATAAGTGATACTACCATGATCACTATTCATATTATTAGTTATACTGTATTTGCTACTCCAGCTCCTCACAATTTGCTCTTAGTTTGAGAACGAATCCCAGTTTAATCCTCCTCATCTGAACTTAACTAGTTTAAAGCAGGATCCATTCTCTATTTAAAGAACAGCATTTGCAAAACCCGCCACTCAGGCCCTCATTCCAAAGAAATGCCCCTAGCTTTGCAAAGGTGATGCTGGCGGAATACAAACTTTGATCGGCCCTGCCAACCTATTAAGAATCCAAAGACCAATCTCTACATCTGATATTCATGGACTAGTCTTGCTAAGTCTTCATCACCAGAAATTTGGTCGTCAGATGATGAATTTTTTTCTCAGCTAGAGCAATTCAACTAGTCATATACTAAGACACAAAGTTGTTGCTGCCTACATTGGTGAAGCAAGCCCTGATGCTGCTGAAATCTCTGATTTATGGAAGGTAGTTAGGAGCATTCTTTTAAACTGTTCTGGCCTCAATTACCTTTCTAATGGCAACTTCAGCTCTTCCCCTGACAGTTTAGACAAACTGGTCTAATCATCATCCCTTAAATGTATACTGTGCTCCTTAAATGTATACTGTGCTTTCTCACCCCTTTGCTCATGCTGTTCCCCATGCCATGAAGACTGTTACAAATTCACTATTGAAATCATTCCTTTCTTTGAAGGCCTAGACCAAGCCCCAGCTCCTCCATGGAGCCTAGCACTTCCTTCTATTTGTTAGTGATCTCCTACTCCTCAAATTAATCATACAACTTTGCATTTCACCTAGGCACTTATGTTTTAATCTGAATTATTTGTGCCCATCTCATTCCCTTACTGTTAACTTCTTAAAGGATTATACCTTCTTGCATTTTTGTATCACCAGTAAAGAACACAGTACATTACATGTTCATTGATAATATTTGTTGAGTAAAATAGAGTTGATGCTTTGTCTAAATGTTGCCTTCAAGGTCTTGTTCAAATGTTGCCTCTTGTATGAAGCTTTCCCTAGTCCCCAGCTACTATAACATTTTCCTTGTGTTTTTCATACATACCTATCTGCCAGATATTATAAGGTTACTCCCCTTGTTTTATGTAAGTATCTTTGCTATCTTTTTGTAAGCCGGAGTTTTGTGGGACACATACCGTCACTTAGATTCTCAGGAAAGTTTCTCCTAACTCACTGTGGCATTGCTATCTATTATGAAAATTTTAGGTCCTTATGGCCTAAAATACAACTGAGGAAATGAGTCCAAGAGAAATGACAAGTTCTCAAGAATGCAGTTATACTTATGAAAACACAAAAAGCTTTGAGCTAGAACAGAAAGAGATGTTATCCAAGGAAATCAGTGTATCTGCATAGAAAACTCATTGACTAACATATTAAAAAGACATGTACAAGACAAATGAAAGGTCACATAATAGAGGAGAAATATAAATGACAGGCACAATCAAACAGGAAATACTAAAGCTCAGAATGAGCTGAGATTGGCAACGAATGTTAAGGAAAACAAACAAAACAAGCTTAATTTTGTTATCTTGAAGGCAGTTCAAGGAAAGGGTTGTAGAAACTACTGCTCAGGGTGGATGGGACAAGAGGTGATGGGGAGATAGCAGAACTACTCCTTTCTCATTTCACTCCCATGGTTATCTGTCAGGGAGTATAATCTTCAGACTGAGAAAAATAAAGAACAAAAATGGTTAATAGGGAGATTAAATCCAAGAGAAATAGAGAGATGATCCCAGAGCGTCTAGCTATCCTCAGGGAGTTCCAGTCCCCGGGTCCAAATGAACTATATTCTATGGTACTAAAAGAATTGGAAGATATCATTGTTGAGTTAGTTTTGTTATTTTTGTAGGATTGTGGAGAATGAGAGGCACATTAGGATTAGAGATGGACAAATGAACTGAATTTGAAAAATTGGTAAGAAGATAGAGTCAGCATATTCTCGGCTAATAAAGAACTTTGATTCCTGGCAAAATTCTACTATATGTTATTTTTTTAAAAATTTTTTTATTTTTGAAGATCAGAGATTTATTTTATTTATTTTTTTAGGAGCTATTTTGCCCAACTTTATTTTATTTTTAAAAATTAACTTTTGTTTATTTTTAGTTTACATCATTGATTTCCACAAGATTTTGAATTACAAATTTTCTTCCCATCTTTCCCCTACCCCCCCAAAACAGCGATGCCACTGTATACCCCCTCCCCCAATATGCTCTCTCCTATATCCTCTCCCATCACCACTCTGACTTTCTGGTAGAGCAAGATGAATCTCTCTATCCCAGTGCCTGTATATCTTATTTCCCAGTTGCATGTAAATAATAATAATTATTATATAGATATATATTAACATATGATTTTAGAAATTTAAATTCTAGATTCTTTCCCTTCCTCCCTTGTCACCCACCCCCACTGGAAAGACAGGCAATTCAATAGAGGCTGTACATGTGTAGTTAGGCAGAACACCTCCATGATGGACATATTTTGTAACACTGACAATATTTCCCTCCTTTCTATCCCGCCCTCCCCTTGTTCCATTCTCTACTTTGTCCCTGTCCCTTTCCAGAAGTGTGTGCTTCTAACAACCTTCCACCCCCAACTTGCCCTCCCCTCCATCTTCCCCCCTCTTATCCCCTTCCCCCCTACTCTCCTGCAGGGCAAGATACCCGTTTTAGAGTTTATGTCATTCCCTCCCTAAGCCAAATTCAATGAGAGTAAGGTTGACCCATTCCTTTTTTGCCTTCCTGTTCTTCCCCTCTATTCTAACAGTTATTGCTTTCCTCATCTATATGAGATGATTGACCCCATTCTGTCTCTCCCTATCTCCTCTCATTCTATTCCTTTCCCATCTCTTGATTTCACCTTTTAAAATATCATCCCTTCCTATTCAATTGATCCTGTGCCCTCTGTCTATATACACATATATACACATACTCCCATATGCATATATAATCTTCTATATATACATATGTGTACGTATACATATATATACATTTATATTCCCTTCACCTATCCTCATACTGAGAAAAGTTTCATAAGTTACAGTTATGGTTTTTCCATGTAGGCATGTAAATAGTTCAACTTTGATAAGTTCCTTATGAATTCTTTTCCATGTTTACCTTCTCCTGATTCTAGTGTTTGAATGTCAAATTTTCTGTTCAGTTCTGGTTTTTTCCTCAATAATGCTT
>JAQQSV010002561.1:0-25383 GCA_028646515.1 Pseudochirops corinnae
CTTGAATGAAGTTATTAATTGTTTCTATAATTTCTTGTTTGACCCATGAATTCTTTAGGATTAAATTATTTAGTTTCCAATTAGTTTTTTGCCTACCTTTCCATGGCCTTTTATTGCATATAATTTTTATTGCATCATGGTCTGAGAATGATGCATTTACTATTTCTGCCTTTGTACACTGAATATTGAGGTTTTTATGCCCTAGGCATGGGGAACTGTATTAAAGGATAGCGACATTAGAAAGGTTGAGAACCAGTGCTCTAGGCAGATTGTGACCCATTCATATCTGAACTTTTTGCGCAAATCTTATCCATGGCCACCTGTAGTTTGCTCCAGCAGTTCCACTCAACATGTTGGAGGCCATTTATTCAAACTCTTGACATTGTGATGACATACACAGAACATTAGTTGTCCATCATTTAACCTTTGATCTTACTAAATGATTGACCTCTTTTTGATCATATGTATCTTGTGTCATCCTTTCTATTGCTTTTCCATCAACATTCCTTGTTTGTAATGCCTTAGCCTGTTCATACCCATTATGTATCTCTCCATGGCCCTTGGGAGAGATCTTCAATTTCAGTTTTTCAGAGATACTAGTGCTTGATGACTCACAACTAGACATTAGCTGCAGCAGAATTTAGGTTTTCAAAATGATTTGTCATTATTTCAGGGAAAAGTTGGGGAACTATTCCAAGGACTTTGCATTTTTCCAAAGGCAACCCTGCTCTCCTTACCAATTCTAAGGCTTGCTTCATTGTCTATTTGCAAACTATGCCCAAGATATACGTGTGTGTATGTGTATTTATATATACATGCACACACATACATACACATTTATAGTGATGGATGAACTCCACATAATATGCATTCAATTACATATACAATACGCACATTGGTTTCATTGACTTGTTTTTTCCTGGGTGGATAGTCATGCCAAGCTCTTTTGAGTGGTCATAAATCTCATTCAGGAGGTTTTGCAATGTTTAGAAATATTATTATAATAAGAAAATATCATCTGCACATTATAGAATAATACCTTGCTTGACATTTAAGTAGGTTTCTTAAACTAAATAACTCAAACTTCTAATACAATCTAATAAACATTTATTAAGCACCAGGCACTGCGCTAAGGACTAGTGATAGAGTTAATAAAAATAAAGACAATCCCAAGGAGTTTGCCACCTACTGGGAAGAGACAAGTCATAAAAGGGGGCAAGACAGAGGGAGAGGAATAGGATGTCAGGGGGAGGCCTTTCAGGGTTATCTTGTTCTGTGGAGTGAAACAGGCAGAGCAGCAGATGCAAAGTGGATCTGCCATTTATAATATAGGAAGACATTGGGAAGAGTTTGATAATCTTCTTTCAGCCGTCCAATCAGATGGTAGAGGAGGCTGAAGGAAGTGGTGTCAATTAAGGTTTGATCTGGCAGCATGGCAATGAATTAGACTTGATGAGTTTATTTTGGGAGAGGCATGGAGATTACTACCACCAAGTAAGGAGAAGAGTCTTATGTTACCGTAGCTTAAATTGTGTGGTTAAGTTCTCTCCATGTTTGGCCCACCAAATCTCAGATTTTAGCTTATGCTTTAGCCAGTGCTGTGATCCTAAATATGAAAAAGCACAAAACAATCCTATTATCACATAAATAGAGATATAAAAGGGAAAAATAACTATAAGTAGATATCAATAAACATTTATTGAGCGCCTACTTTGTTCCAGGCACTATGGTAAACAATGGTTATTTCAATCACTGATATGGTTTCCATTTAACATTCATTTATCTAATGCCTAATCTATGGCAGGCACTATACTTGTAGCTGGGAATATATGAAAATCGTCCCTATCTTCACAGAATGTGTAATCTGCTGGGAAAATGTATATTAATAAGCCAATACACAGTGAATACGTAGTAATTTTTTTTTTTTTTGGCAGGGGTGGGATAGTAGGAGAAATGGAGTGTGGGGAAGCACTATCAACTCAGGAGAGAAACATATCAGAAAAGGTCTCTTGGAGGAGATAGTATGTGAGCTGGTTCTTAAACGGAATTAAGAATTTCAAGGAGGCAGCTAGGTGGCACAATGGATAGAGTGCTGGGCCTGAAGTCAGGTAGACTTATCATTATGAGTTCAAGTCTGACTTCAGCTACTTACTGGCTGTGTGACCCTGGGCAAGTCACTTAACCCAGTTTGCTTCAGTTTCCTTTTCTGTAAAACAAGCTGGAGAAGGAAACGGAAAACCACTCCAGTATCTTTTCCAAGAAAACCTTAAATGGGGTCACAGAGAGTCAGACTCAACCAAACAATAGCAACAACAAATTCAAAAAATGGAATTAAGAAAGGGGAGCATCCTAAGTGTGGGAAACAGCAAAGACAGGTGCAAACGCATGGATACAAAAGATGGGAAACCTTTTTTAATGTTTGTAAGGTGGATTTATTTTCTTTTTAAGATACTATGGCCATAAACAATCTACTAACTTCCAGGCTCATGGCTTGTGAACAATCTCACCACATTTGCACATATTATAATCTTAAAATAATGAAAATTCGTGCTTTTGTAAACACCTCCTGCACCTGTGCTATGCCAAGTCATTATGATATTGCTAAAGTTAATGTAAGCTTGTGAGGCTATTGCTGGTAAATTGCCTTCTATAAATCAAGTGAGCACTGGTCAGTAAGTAGGGAATGTAAGTGCTGTGCCTCTCTTGACTGACCCCATCAAGGCTTGGGGGAAGAAGGGAAGGGTAAGAATGCATAACTGGAATTCTGTACATTGTCTCAACTGGCTCCCATCAAGATTTAGAGATGCTGTAGGAGTTGCTGCTCCTACTACTTATTCTCACCTACCCCTGCAAGAAAACTAATTAGGGGATGCTATAAGAGTAGGTGCTCCCATTATCAGCAGCTTCCTTGAGAAGAATAATTTAACCCCTTATTATATCTCTGATACTATCCTTCTGGATGCCCAGATTAAGAGTGAATCCTAACCTACTAGAGGCCAGAGCCTGAAAGCTCTCCTGTCTCCTGCCTGACAATGTTATTTATTAGTTGAATGTTGTGTGTGTGATTAGGGTAATGTGAAGTATGGAAAAGCTGAAGTAGATTGTGAAGGGCTTTAAATGCCAAAGGAGGAGTTATTTATTCATCATACAGCTAATAGGATTTTTTTTGAGCAGGAAATTGACAGGGTAAGACTTATGTTGTTGTCAATTTAGCAAATGATTGGCAGCTATGCAGAAGATAATTTGGAGAGAGGAAAGGCTAAAGTCAAGGAGAGAACTCTTGGGAGTAGTTCAGGTGAGAGGGGCTGTTGCCCTGATATGGTAATATCATATGGTAATATGGGAGGTGTTGCAAGTAAGTAAAGAGGGCAGCTGTGAAAATTGACAAGATTTGGTAATTCACCAATATGAGGGTACAGGGGGAAGTACCAAGAAAGACTGAATTGAAGAGTGAAGGGGCAATGATGCTGTTAATAGAAAGAAGTTAGGGGAGAGGTTCTTAATGTGGAATCCATTAATTTTTTCCAATTTTTTAAACATTAAAAAAAAAAAGTTTTAAGTTCCAAATTCTATGCCTCCCCTACTCCCTTCCTGAGAGGTCAAGCTATCCAATTCAGGTTATATATGTGCAATTATGCAAAATATTTCCATAGTCATTTTGTAAAGAAGACTTGAAGAAAAAGTCAATTTAAAAGTATTTTGATATAGTTCAATATAATTGAGATTAAATTATGATTATTTTTCTAACCCTATGTAGTTTATTTTGTGTATTTAATAATAGCACTTCTGTCTCCCCCCTGCCCTTGTGAGGATGAAATGAGAAGTTTGTAAAGTGCTTTGTAAAAATAAAACACTATAAAATGTTGCTGTTGTTATTCGTTCTTAGAAACCAAGATCACCATAAGATAGCAGAGCAGAGATGCAGGCCAGAACCCCATACGTAAAGCAAATAAAGATGATACAGTAAAACAAAAACAACAGAGATAACTACAAAGAGGGGATTGCCACAAAAATCTAGAGAAGAGAGGTGTTAGGGAATCAGAGATTGAACTACAAAGGAGGACTGAAAGTAATTAAGATACCACCTAACACCCAGCAGGAGCAGTTTCCTGATAAGTAGGAAGGTAAAATGCAAGTAACTGAGAGAATGTAGTGTAAGGGAACAAAGGCAGAGTATAGAATTTTCCCATAGGAGTTTAACCCTGATGAGACATATGGAATGTGAGTTTAAGGCAAGGGATAGGGAAGAGTCCCGCGACATCTGGGGATTAGGAGGGCTGGGTACTTTGGGAGGCAGAAAGAGACTGAAGCATAGGAGAATGATTGAAGCTGCAGACTTGTAGAAGATGGGATCAAGGACACAAACAGATCTTTCTCCTTCAGAAGTTTGCAAAGGCTTTCTTTTCTATTTCTTATTTGTGGTCTCAGACATATCCTTGCACTTTTAAAGAAGACAGCCTGGTTGAGTGCTTATTGTTACCTTCTTGGCTCCTGCAGTGCTGTTTCAAATGGTTTTTTTTTTCCCCTTTCCTCCTGCCTGCTGATCCCTCCCCTCTGCCTTTTTTTTTTTTTTTGCCCTATTTTGCTGGACATTAAAAAGAATATTTATCACAAAAAAGGTTCCTTCTTTGCTAACAACCTTTCTTCAGTCTGAACCTTTGCTCTCAAGCACATGCTACTTATCTATTTTAGAACAAGGTACACCGTCCTCTCCTACTCCTAACCCCCCAAGACACCATATAATCCCTTGATGGGGGGAACAAGTGCTTTTTCCATGCTAAGTAGGTAGGTCTTTCCCGTATAAGAACTGGCAGGGCAGATTCAAGAAGCTCAGAATGTTGTCAGGTTAATTTTTGAAGAGGCTTTGCTTTTACATCTTTATAAGCAAGTTGAATAGTGAATAGACTAGCCCAGGGTGTCCTAAAGTGGTTCTATTCTTGGCATAGAGAAAGTTAAAGAAGGATTCATTGTAGGAGTAGCCCTATTACAAAACCAAGGGAAAGCTAAGAGTAAGGTAGGGTAGAACAATGGCTCAAGCATATTACAATTGAGGACAATTAGACCAAAAAAGTCCCAAATTTAAGCAATCAGCTTAGAGATCAGAACTTAACCACAAAGAAGTATAATTTTTATTGTCAGAATCTCTTATTTCAGTCTTTGGAGAGTTAGGAAGGATATCAATAAAACTGCCACAATTAGTATTCCAGATAGGATAAGCCAGAGTGTTCTTATGTGTAGGACTGAACCTGTGGAAGAAATTATTGTTTAGAATGTGTGCTGGCACCAATTAAAGGTATTTAAAAATGGGCAGCAGTGACTTTAGAGATGGTCCCTTCATTTACGTTAAGAGCGTGTGGGAACTGCTCCTACTGATGCAAACAACTTGTCCTCACATTATCACTATGAATGTGCAAAGGAAAATATAAAATCCCTCATGGCTAAATGTCATATTCTCTTCCCTGCGTCTGGGTTCAAAATTTGACAATTACTACTTCAATCTTAAATCAACTGTCTTGTCTTTCAAAACATATGGGCATGAGAGAATAAGGGGTCTAGGTCTGGCAAGACAGACAACTTATCTGAATCTAGTGAGTGAAAAAAAACAACATTTATTAACATACTTATTATGGGCAAAGCACTATGCTAAGTCCCAGACATGTGAATTTGATTTAGGATACAAATCCAAGTCAAGGTTTTCAGAGTAGAAAAATCAGAGGAAGATACAATGGAGTTGACCCTCACCTGACTGAGGAGAGCCCTCAGCAACTTGAAGGAAAAATATAGGCCCCTTGCTAGAAACATTTGAAGTCTTGTTCCAAGTATGGGTCTCAGAGCTCCGCCTTTTTCCTAAGGGGAGGAGGGGTAGAACAAGAATAATTTAGTCTAGAAAGAACCTAGACAGCTGAGTTAGATAATTGCACAGGAGGATAAAAAAAAAGCTGTTGCCCCTAAACTATAGGTAGGATGGGGGTGAGACACAGGAAACACCAGATATCTATATATATCTATATATATCTATATATATATATATATCTATATATATCTATATATATCTATATATATATATATAGATGGTCGTAGAAGTATAGGCAGATGAACGCATTTCTGTTGACTACAACCAAGCACCACTGTCACCTGTTGGCTACACAGATTTACATCTGGTAGGTGTTGGCTAGCACTGAAAACGTATACACTGGGAGCTATGTACCAAGATAGCAAATAGAGATCTTTGATTTTGGCTTTGTGTCAAACATCTGAGGTTCAATAAAAGATGTATGGGCTATTTAAGACAAGGATTGTATCTAGACATCTAGTTCATTCCTCTTAAATACTCTGTTGCTTTAAATAAGCATTTGAAGCAATAAGGGTAAGGAGATAGCTCTAGACACTTACTAGTTCCCATAGGGCAGGTTACTGTGCAGGAGTCTGACCCCAAGGGCTGGCAGACCGAGGCACTGCAATGTAGATACACCTAGAGAGAGACCCATGATTATACCACTTGGAGCCTATCTTTTTGGTCTTTTCTTACTAGTAAAGGTAGCAAAGAGCCTAGTTATGTAGACTGAGACGTCTTAGAGATAATTTAGGTCCTTCAAAAGTTAAAATACACAATTTGAAGAAAGAAATAAGATCATTTAAGTATGTCTTTGCAAAGGACTGAGCTACGTAAAAGAAGATTTTATGTTTTAAAATGTGCCTCTGGGCTTTATACTGCAAGATAAACTCTCCAATATAAATTATTGTTCTAAACAAAGTGATTATATATCTCTACCTATCAAATATCTATTTGTCTATATATCTATATGCACATATGTACACACAAAATATATGTAAATATCTCTATGTAAAATCACAGATGTTAGAAGGGTAGCAAGACTCCTCTGCTAAGCAGAGCCATTTTGTCTATCCCCAATTTGTCAGTTGTCATTATGCTCTATTTTGAAAGGTAAAGTGTGAGGTTGGATATTCTTGCATTCAAGGTCATGTGCAACAGAGAAAGACATCCTACCGGTCCCACGAGTGCCTTCTTGAAAGTAGAATCTACAAAGGCAAAAGTATGTATGATGAAACGCTTATAGTGAGATGGAAACTGTAGCGTTGAGTTTCTTGGCATGGATACCATCTTTGTCCAGTAGTTATCTCCTTCATAGGGGCATCTAAACAAGAGTCAAAAGGATCAGGGTAGATGCTTTTCTCCCACACTTCCCAGGTTGAAGCCTTCAAGCAGCTACTTACCCCTTCACTAGGATGGGCCATTGGACCAGATGCAGAGGATTGGTATTCGGGGTTGCCCAGCAATTGTGCAGAAGCAGAACCAAGTTTGGGTCTGTTCTTTGTAGAATCCGAACCTCCACATGAATTGGCTCCTGAAGTAGCTTTGTTACTGGATAGTCAGTGGCCACAAAGTAGGAACTGTATTGCTCTTCTGTAAGCAAGAGTCACAACTTGATTTGGTAAAGAGAGGAAGTCAAGTCTTATAGTGGATAGAGTGCTGGACTTGGAGTCAAGATGACCCAAGTTCAAATCCTGCCTCAGAAACTTGCTAGCTGTAGGGACCAGTTTCTCAATCTGTAAAATGGAGAAAACAGAGCCTGCTTTCCAGGGTGCTGTGAAGATGATGAGATAGCATGTGAGGTGCTTTGCAAACTTTAATGGTTGACATAAATGAGACTAAAGAGCCAAGATAAACAAATACCTTGATCAAGGAGCCAAAAGCTAGAAGGTTTAATGCAAAAGCACAGAGATTGTGTTGTGAAGCAGAAGTTTATCTTTCAAGTAGGTTATCTAAGTTATAGGAAATTTCATGCCCCAGCCTGGATACAGAGTTTCTATATTCTGCAGGTAGGAGAAACAAAACCCATCTTGCCCAAGAAGGTGACCTTACCTTTAGCAATTTGCAATTCCAGAGCCAGAGGCCCTAGCTTGGTTACAGGAAGTGGTGGGGGGAGGGTGAACACCTGGATACTAGCTGGGAGACTGTCACCTCTTATGGAATAGCTACAGCTGATGTGAAGCCTAAATATAAGAAGAGAGGCTTTAGCCAGTGATAGGGCACTCTTTGCTATGGAATTATTTGTAAATGTTCCAAAAAAATGGATTCCCTTTTGGAGGGATTAATTTATTTCCCAATCCCACAAGTTTAGGGGTTATGATAGCAGAGGGAGGGTTGTGCAGAAATAATAAGTAATTTGAGGGGTATATAGCAGGAAAAACACCTTCATACTTGGGGGAAAAAAAGTAGATGATAGTTACCAAAGATCAATACCTGAAGATGCTATCCCTGGTGATTGATCCATGGGTCCAGTTTCTCACATTCCTAGATGCCAGTAGCTCATTCTTATATATTGCCTGGTTACCAATCATCTGAAATTAATGGGTAAAGCCATTTACCATCAAATGGTCACTGGTTGGTTTATGTCAGAGTTTGCTTTGAAACTTTTTATTACTTCTATTTTTTTTTTAGGTAGTTTTTGCTTTCTTTGTATTCTTCTTTGTGCAAGTCTTATTTCGAATATATGGAAATAGCTAGGAAGATTAGATGTAAAATAGCAAGAACAGAAATGAATAACCAAGGAGTAGAGACCCAACTTGGTCTGCCTTGCTTCAAAATTAGATTAAAAAAAAAAAAGAACACAAGGGAAAAGCCAAGTAGATGCGACTGTTTTTCAGTCCTTAGAATGTATACTTTCGTTTACTTTTTTTTTAAAGCAGTGTTTCAGTTCAGAAAACCTATCTTGAGATGTTCTAAGGCACTATTTTTCTAGTCTCCATTTGCCACCCTTTGTATTTTAGCAAAGGTGACCATAAGACGACTTTGGAGCCACATATTTTTGGTTTTGGTCTAGTTCAGTGCTTCCAGTGTTCTTCACTGAGACTTTTCCACCTAGCCTACAGAGCTAGCCTGGTCACATCTTTATCCTCTCACCTGCATGATGGTGCCACAGGCAGAGAGTGGGAACTGGAACAGGACAAAGGCATTAGTTTTCTTCATGGGATTACATTTAGCATCCAATCCAGAAATCAAATGTACAGAATCCAAAAGCAATGATGGCTGAGTTACGTTCTGAGAAATAGCAACAGACAATTGACCATCTGGAGTACACTGGGCAGTCACTGAAAACAAAGATATAAAAACTTAAGTCAGAGACTCATTCTTGGTCTAGCCAGAGGGAAAGGACCTAAAACAATTGTTGATTTTTTACGCCTTTAGCCTTCCTGAGTAAACTAGTTCAAGAGAATGGGGTGGTTAAGGGGTGTGTGTGTGTGTGTGTGTGTGTGTGTGTGTGTGTGTGTGTGATATACACACATATGTCTTTTTAATGACCTGCTGCTTGCCTCTTTCAATCTTGTTGTGAGGGTTAGGTATATATGAAGGGGATATAAGAGAAAACAAAAATATAGAAGTCAAACAAAAGGTTTTAAAAAAGAGAATAGAGATTAACTCCTTGAAGGGAATCTCCACAACATACTTTGGTTTGGTATGGAAGAACAGGTTAACATCTAAACCAATCTCAAATGCCCCAAACATATGTTCTACTCCACAAAATAGATAAACTCAAATTAGCATTTTAATTAGATCGGGGTACCTGTCAATAACTTGTATGGAAATCTACTTGAGCATTGGGAATAGAATAGGACATTCTCTACCCTCAACAAGCTCTTATCTTCCCCAAGGAATGAAAGGAGAAAGAAACTAGCAAGAATGTCTTTGAGGGTTCAGAATCAAATAACAAAACTAGGTAGTTCATGTCATCAGGAGATGTCACATGGTGACAGTTGTTCTGCGCCATTTTCTATGCTCAAATAAGTATTATGCCACAAGTCAGCCTGGATGAAGTTGCAAGCATTGTACTCTATACCCTAGTTGGTTGTAACTAGTAACCAGAAAGGAAAGAAAAGCAACAAAGGGTTACCACATACCTGTGTTTCCATAATAGCAAGGATTTACTTCATCTTCAGAGTGATAGCAACAGCCTAGGTTCTCACAGTCTCCTTGGGTGATGGATGGAACAGCACATGACAACCTGTCCTCAGTTTTGACATCACACAAGTCAAAACCTGGAGCATCTAGGGCTGGTTTCAGAGAGAGGTGAAGTTATACAGGTCTGAACTTTAGACCATGATCTAAGGAATGCTTAGAGCAATTACTCTTAAGTTGATTACATTATATTTTCTATGGCTCTCTTTCATTTGGGGGAACACCTGAATTGGCTTATGAAAACCTTGTAATCACTTGATATGAAAGCACTAGTGCCCTACAGCAGAGAAAATTAGAGGCTGCCTCCATTGAGTAGGAGGACACACCTATCTCTCTGCTTACTCCCAAGGATTCTAGACAGGTTATTTTCCCTTCTCTATCATATCTATATAGGGGTTGATTATCTTGGATCCTGGAGAACCAAGGATTATATTGTACCTTTTAATACTGATATATCATCTCTCATGGAGCAAAGTTTTTGACTCATCTATATGACCAGGCTTCCTGGATTCCCGGCTGACTTTTTTTTTTAAACAGTAAAAGCAGAAAGGGAATAAAGTAGACTTTTTATTACCCTACCCCAAGCAGACTTAAAGTCATCTTTGTCTCTTGAAACACAAATCCTACAAACCTTTACCTGGAAGAGTAAATGAACACTTGAGCACCTTCACCTTGTGAACAGTCTTACTTCCATCAGCATCTAGGCCTGACACCCCAATAGGCATTATGTAATAGGTATCCTGGAGAGACAGGACAGAACAGTAAATAAATAGCAGGAACTGTGAATGCAAAAAACCTCTAAGATCTCACTTTAGGCTGACCCCACTCACCCATTTGGTAACATAACATCCAGAATAAGAGGCTTCAAGCTGGACAGACTGAAGTGAGCTGTAGGTGATCCAAGTTCCACAGACTGAATCATTCTGTAGAGAGTGAAGCATCCCTTTATTGTCTGAAAAGGGAGAAGCTCAAAAGGTCAGTATGTGAATGTCTGTTAATAGAGGACATTCACAAGTGTTCCAAGGTCAGAGGTTAGAGGAGAGGGACGAAGGAGCACAACATAAATCTAAACGTGTGTTTAGAATTGGGATATTCATCAGCTTCCTTTAGCTTAAAACTGCCCTTGAGATTTGGGGAAGGAGGTATGGTAGAGAAAGAAGATCACATAGTTTTGTGATCAGAAAGAAAGAAAATGTTTTTTGCTGAACTATCCTTACCCCAAGCTATTAGTCCAGGGTTCTTTCCATACTGACTTAGAAGAGGGAGCGTAAACTGAAAACTCCTTAGTCCGCAAGAAAGCATGCCAGGATGATCCAAGCCTTCAGCCTCTCCCAGACTTCCCCAAATGAAAGGGAAGAGAGTAAAAAGTAAAATCCACAGCATTTCAGTTCTAGCTTACCAGTTACCACAGTTCTCTTATCCTCCTCACTCCTCAAGCTTTCTTACCTTCAGAAGGGCTTTTTGTACCCAGATGAGGGGCCATGATCCAGGTGCACACCTCAACAGAAGTCAGCTGGGAAACCTCTGAAGCCTCTCATTTCATAAGATCCATGGTTGCCCACCACTCTCTCCCCACAGGGTTTGCAGCTGGGCTTGGCCACATGCTTCATAGTCCATCCTTCTGGGAGATGTTTAAGGACATGGAGAAATTCTCTAGTTCCTACTGAAAAGGATTTTTCTAATATTACTTAGTGCATCATTTATTCTAATGACAAGTTACTCATTTCACCTTTAACCCAGATCATTCCACCCATACTTGCTGAAATGTCTTTCCAAGTCTAGATGAATCTCTATTAAGTTATCCTCAAATTTGGAGTATGCTTGCATGAGCAATCCCTGCGCAGGTGGAATCTGAGTTTGAAACTTTAGGTAATCTTTAAGTTGTTATGCTCATTTGGAAACGTTTCTTAGCTCTAAGAGAGATATCTAGAGATATTCTTTGCTGAGTAATGCCTAGTCCTTGTGCTGGTTCATGCAAAAGAGTAGATGATTTGGTTTGCTCTACTGGGTTTCCTTGAAGTGTCTGGGGGCCGAAGTGTGGGTTAGGACTTCAACTAATTACCAAGGCTAATCCGGCCTCTCTACTTATTCTTTGCGGCATGTCTTTCATTCTTTTCCTAGCTTTGAATCCAGTTTTACTAGATTAGTTGTTTTTCAGATTTAGGTACATGCTTCTTATGATTTAGATACTAGATCTAAAGAAATTAACAGGATTTTGCTTAGTCACACATGGTAATTTATAGTCATTCAATCACTAAGCACTTACTAAGCACCTAATATATGCCAGGCACTAGGCTCTAAGGAGGCAAAGACAAAGATTGTGAGGACAACATACACATATGTAGAAAGCTATAGAATGAATAGAAACATATCAGTACACTGTAAATACAAGGGTAGTTAAACACTGGTTTGCTAGGTGGCACAGTGTGTAGAGTGCTTATCCTGGAATCAGGTAGTCTTCTCATCCTAAGTTCAAATCTTACCACAGACACTTACTGGCTATGTGATTCTGGGCAAGTCACTTAACTCTGTTGACCTCGGTTTCCTTAACTATAAAATGAAGGAAATGGCAAACCATTCCAGTATCTTTGCCAAGAAAACTCCAAATGGGGTCACAAATAGTAAGAGACAACTGAAAAGACTGAACAGTTAAATACAAGGGAGTTAGGAATAGAGAACACTAGCTGTCAGGGGGATCAGGAAAAGTTTTGTGTGGAAAGTGGTACTTGAACTACATCTTGACAGAAGAGAGGGATTCTATGAGGTAGTAGTAAGGAAGGGGCAAATTTCTGAGAGTGTCTTCTGTGGGAAACAGAAGGACAGTCTGTTAAATCAGAATGTAGAAAGAGGAGTAACGCATAATGAAGCTGGAAAGATAAGGTGGGGCCAGGTTGTGGAGGACTGTAAAAACTAAACAGACTATATTTTATCTTAATGGCAATAGGGAGCCAATGAAATTTGTTGAGTAGGGAAGTGACCTGGTCAGATCTACACTTAAGGAAAATCATCTGGGAAGTTGTATGAAGGAAGGCATAGAATGAGGAGAGATTTGTGGCAGGGAGACAAATTAGGAGGCAGTTGCAATAGTCTAGGCAAGAGGTGGTCATAGCCTAAAAAACGATGGTATGTGAGTAGAGAAAAGGGGTCAGATATGAGGGATTTTATGGAGGTAGGCCTCAATTGTTTCTTTTAGGTCACTGTGCCATACTCAGCTATTCAAGAGAATATTGGAAAGAATTATCAGAGTACGTCCCTAATCTGTAAGACAGTAGTACCATGGAGGATGACAGCCTTGAACTACCACAAAATGTCTCTTTGGGTCAATGTTGAAGACAGAACGCTGAGCCAAATGTTCCATTAGATAGATTAAAGAAAAATATATTTCTAAGGTTGGCTGTGACCTTAGGAGTCATTTGATCTGTTTCCTGCCTAAAAAGCACCCATCCTTTTTAACAAAATCCTGTACAAGTGATCAGCCAACTTCCAGTGATGTGTAATTCATTTTTTCAAAAACTGGTCCACTTTACATTGGGATAACTCTAACTTTAGGAAATCTTTCTTGGTTTAAGCTGAAATCTGCCTCTCTGGAACTTTTTATCTTTCTATCCTGCAACCATATAGAAGAATTCTGATCCCTCTTTTATGGGATCATTCAGATATTTAAACATTGCTCTTCTAATCTCCAGGCTCAATTTTGTAAATTTATTCAACCACTTCTTCATGAAGTAATGGAAAAGATACTGGTCTTGAATTCTGAGGTCCAAAATTGAGATATCCAGCTTTAAACACCTCTGAGACCTTCTTAAAATTATTTAACCTTTATGGAATTCAATTTCCTCAAATGAAGAGGTTGGACTGATCCCTTCTAAATGTAAACCTATGATTTGCAAGATCCCTTCTAAATGTAAACTTATGATTCAGTGGTTCAGTTTCATAATGTCCCCCTCCCCCAATCATATTGCCTAGATCTGAACACGTTACTCCAGATGCAATTCTTCCAAGACAGAAAACCTCTTTCATTCTGGATACTAATCCAGTGCAACATTTCTTATGCGTTTTTGCTTACTCACATTTATTGTCCTAAAGTAACTAACAATCATTCAAAAATTCTGCTCTAAGCAGGTCAGTTATAAGCAGTCAGTTAGCCCTGACCCATACTTCTACCTCCAGACATTACCTCGATGACCAAAGTTAAAAGTTTTAAAGCATTTATTAAATACTTTCTATGTGCTAGGCACTGTACTAAGCACTGGGAGTATAAATATAAGCAAAAAATCAACGCAAAATAAAAAACAACCCCTACCCTTAAGGAGCTAAAATTTTAATGGTGAAGACTACACATTAAAAAAAAAAAAACCAAACAAACACAAAGGGGTAGAAGAAGTAAGGAAGAGGTCATGAAAAGTGTGACTTCATGTAACATGAAGAGATGTTGGCCTGGTCACCCATCTTAAATGAAAATTCTTGGAAAAGCCATACAGTGAGAAAGAGGAGCCTCAAGGACCAGGATAGTATTTGTGAGGTGAGTGCTTCAGGGCTGAAGTGATCTTTCAGGATAAAGACGTTTTACGAGCGTGGTAGAAAAGTCCAAAAGGAGAGCAATCTGGCAGGGAATGTAAAGTTTTAGCAAATACAATGATACCTTTTCCAATACACCAGGAATTACTCTTCCATAAAATTTGGTGCCTCCTGAACTACCATTCCTTCTCTAAGAATGTTCATGTTAATGATTCTGAAATTAGCTTTCTCAACTCCTCATTAACGTAGATTCTTTGCCTTTGTGATCCATTATGACTAATTACCACTTAATTATAATGTTATCCATCGACCACATGTAGGTAAGATAGAGAGATAGCTAGTATAGGAGGACACTGGTCTTGGCGTAAGGAAAGCTTGGGCTTCAAATCCTAGAAATTTATTGACTGTGTGCATCTGAGGAAGTTATTAAACCTCTCTGGACCCCTGAGAAATAGGGATAATAATAATAACTTACTTAACAAGATTCTTGTGAGGCTCTTAGAGCACATGGAAAACATTAAAGATTGCTGTATTAGCTAATGTAATTATCATGTGTCAGAGGCAGGACTGACTATATCACTGGCCTTCTAATCACTCCCCCACCCTGCCTGATTTAGGATTATAGCTTTAGAGGTAAAAGGGAATTCAGAGGTCATTTTGTCTAATTCCTTCAATTAAGAAAAATAGGTAAATAAGTCAGAGGTGTACTTTAGCCAGCTCTAACAGGTTTGAAAGAAGATAATTAGATCTTCATTGTGAACATTTTCACCTTGGAAATGAGCCTTCTACATCAGGGCTTCAAAATCAGGGCTTGATTTTTGTTCCTTGTCTAGAATTAAGAAAGTGCTAATAATGAACATTAATCTTGAAAGTATATGCATAAATCCTACCCCTACTCCTTCAGAACCCAACTGTTAAACATTAATCAGCATACCCCTGAAGCACCTGATAGGTACTAAATACTCTGCTAGGTGTGTGTGGTAAAGTGTGCATGTGAAGATGGAGAGTTTTACCTAAGATACAGTCCCTCCTTCATTGAATTTACATTCTAGTAGGGATATAAGACACGATTTGTTATTGCTTAGTCTTTTTCAGTTGTGAACCACTCCTCAGGACCCCTTTCACGGTTTTTTGGTTGGTTTTTTTTTTTTCCGAAGATATTGGAGTGGTTTTTCATTTCCCTTTTCTAGCTCATTTTACAGATGAGGAAACTGAGGCGAACAGGGTTAAGCAACTGGGTTGCTCAGGATCACATAACTAGTAAGTGTCTGAGGCCAGATTTGAACTCAGAAAGATGAGTCTTCCTGACTCCAGTCTGGGCATTGCACATAAAACACAATAAAGATAATTTAATGTACTATAGAGCGTGATGAAAGCATTAAGAAGAGACAAAAAAAAATATTTGAGGCCAGGGGGAAGAGCAGGAAGCTCATTGCTAAGAGGAAGTGTGGTATGATGCAAAGAACCCAAGACTGGGAATCAGGAGAAACCTGGGTTCATATCCTTACTAGTTAGTGCCATCAGCATTGACAAGCTGCTTAACTCTACACCTTGGCCTTCCCATGAATAAAATGGAGATAATGATACCTGTAGTATTTACTTCATAGAATGATTATGAGGATCAGAGGAGCTAATACAGATAAAACACTCTGCAAACCTTAAATTCTGTATAAATGTCAGCTTTTATTCCTGACTAGGGAGGAGTGAGTGAGGTAAAGATGGAAAACCTGTGCAGAAGTATGTTACCTTTGAGGTGAGGAGTCTGAAGCATAGCTGACATCTAAAAATGTACTTACTCCCTGATGAAGATGTATGTTTATGGTAAGATGTAGAAAATTAGCTCATAAAGAAATAGCAGCTTCACTGATAGTTGTCAGCGTGTCTGCATGGCAGAGCAGGCCACAGTGTCCATTACAGAGCAGCAAGGAGAGATCAGATGTTTTATCCCCTTGAAAACCTTGCTATGACTAGGATTAAATGATTTCTTGCTCACTCCTGTGCTAAATCCTCTGAGAATATTGGCACTCAACCATGAAACTCAATATCAGGACCAAAAATGTATCTTTTAAACAAACTGAAGGACTCTAAATTTAGCAGATGAAATGGGTGGCCCCTATTATCCTTAAAGTAAAAAGTTATTTGAATTCTGGGATACATTCAAGTGCTTTAATCTCAGGATAACTTAATTTTTTTTTGAACATTTCTTTTAAGATTACATACAAACAAGGTATGATATACTCCAGGCTCTGGGGTCTTATGATAAATCCCATAATCTTAGCAACATCCCAGTGTGATAGATAAGAACATTTGTCTTTCATTTACAGGCAGATTTAAAGGTTTTATTCAGTCACTCAGCATTGTATTAGAGAATTACAGATAGTCATTTATTCAGTAAACATTTCTTAAATGCTAACTTTGTACAAGGCATTTTGCTAGGCTCTGGGATGTAGTTCCTTTCTTCAAAGAGCTTCCAATCCAGTTCAATTCAGTGAACACAGATAACTACAATACACAATTTTATGTGATCAGTACATTCAAGAGATGTATCAGGCCCAAGACGTAGCTGAAAATGTCATTTACCAACTGGAGTACTCAAGAAAGGTTTCATAGAGCTGATGGCTTTTGGTTGGGTTTTGCAGGATAATACATAAGAATTCAATAGGTAAGGATGTAGAAGGAGAATAGTCTAGGCTTGGGGAAAGCTTGGGAGCATGTTCAGGTAACAGAACTGAGCTATTTGGCTAGAGTTTGGAGTGCTAGCGATAGGAATAATATCAGATAATAAAGTTGACATAAATTGGTATGAAGAATAGATTGGAAGGAGAAGAGAACAGAACTGGAAAGAGCTATACTAAGATGTTATAATAGTATCCTTATTGGGGTGGTAGCAGGCTTTGGGTGCAAGAGGGATTATAGAGACAGAATTGATAGAGTTTGATAACTTAGGGGATATGAGGCCCTAAAGCAAATAAAATCAAAGATGATCTCAAGATTGCATACAAGGGAGACTGAACAAATGGTGGTACCACTGATAGAAATAGTGAATGCAAGAGGAAAAACAGATTTAGTGAGTAGAGAAGAAGAGACAATAAGCTCAATTTTGGACATGCTGATTTTGTGATCCCAATTGGTTCATCCAGGTATAGATGCCTTGTAGGCAGTTGGAGCTCAGAAGAGAAGTCTTAATTAGATACTTACATTTGGGAATTATCTTCATAGAGATGATACTTGAAATTGTGGTAGTGAATGAAGTTGTTAAGGAAGAGAGGAAAGAAGGCCAAAAACATGTCAATAAGGAACACATACTTTGGTAGGAAAAGAGAAAGGGGAGGTATATTTCTAAGATGTACTTAGAGACTTAGAAGAATTAATTAGAAGAGTGTGGTGGCTCTGAAGTTAATGAATGAGATAGTAACTAAAAAGGGATTCTTAACTTGTTTTGGTTGTTGTTATGGACACCTTTTCAGAATAATGTTTTTAAATAGTTGAAGAAAATGCTAAATTTCTGTTAAAGTTAGTGAATGAGTTAACACCAGACAACTTTAATACCTCAAGATTCCATTGAGTGTTGTCATCTTTAGCATTGTCATCATCACCAGCATTTATATAGTTCCTATTATATGCCGTGTGCTATACTAAACACTTTATAAATATCTCATTTTGTTCTTACAACAACTCTGGCAAGTAGATGCTGTTATTACCTCTTTTCTATAGATGAGAAGAGAGAGGTGAACAGAGGTTAAGTGATTTGTTCAAGGTCACATAACTAGGAAGTATGTTTGAGGTTGGATTTGATCTCAGGTCTTTTTCACTCTAGTTCCCATGCTCTATCTACTACATTACCTTATCCCCAGATGACTCTGTTTAGTTATTTCAGTAAACATTAAACAATCTCCAGCTGTAGTGTTCCCCATAGCAAAACTTCTTATTTTTTTTTCAGTAATCTGGTGAAGCCTATGGGCCCCTTCTTGTAATAATATACTTAAGTGCACAAAATAAAATACATAGGATTTACAAAGGAATATCAATTACATAAAGATGTCATTTTTTTCCAGCCCAAATTCACAGAACTCCTGATATCTATCTAGACAGAAGTCTGTGGACTGCAGGTTAAGAACCTGTTACCCATGGTAATGATCCAGCCTGAAACCTCTTGACCTCATGAGAAGAGACTGACTCAGGTTCTACCTATGTGAAATAAAAGGACAGTGACTGGGATGGGGGTTAGGGCTCAGCCAGAAGACTAGGGCAGAGGTTCGTGGCACTCAGGGCATGACATCGTGGGGCAACTGGTGTTAGGTCTAAAAAAAAGGCTACAGGAAATTTAGCTAAAGTCAGCCCTTTTGTGCCCTTTCCCTTCAAAAAATTACTTAGGCCAGCAACCTCTACAATATTCCTCAAAGTGAGCAGGCTGAGCACTCCCAGAAACTTAGTCTTAGGGTCTAAGCAGCATTAGAAGGGGAAGGAGCCAAAGAGTGAGGGAAGGGGAGAATCCAGGAGCTGGAGAAAAAAAGAAAAAAGTATGAAGACCAAGATCAAGAGAGAAAAACGGAGTAAACGTCTATGTCACTAGCAAATAAAGTAACAAAGAAAATAATAGAGAAAGAAGGAAGAATGATTAAAATTTCAAAGAAAAACCAAAGCATTTGGAAGAAGTATATTAAGAAGGAAAATGTAAACCAATATTTTATCACCGAAAGAGAAAAATTTTTGGATTCCCTAGAGTTCATGGGATGTAGACTGATAGCTCTCAGGAATGGGTCAATAGGAATCAAACATTATAGCATTACCAGGATAGAGGGTTGTATGGAGCTTTATGATTTAGTATATGGAGTGACTCCTAATAATACCAACAATCATATTCGTCTGTGAATTCTTTGATGGCAAGGACTGGGTTTTTTTTTTAGACCTTTCTTCACATCACTACCACTTAGCACAGCTCCCACTTAAATGTTTGTTAACTAGACTTTCCCCTGTCATTGGTTTTCTCATAAACCGACATTTCTAAAACCAAATTATAGAAGAAAAAAATGTAGGAAGGAGTAAGATCTACAAAGATAATAACAAAAATTAGATAAGAGCTCAAACATGGTACTGAAGAAGCTTTAATGTCATGAGGGAAACAGAAGGAATAAAGAAGGGACAAGAGAATACCCTGTTAATCAAAACATAATATTCCAAAAAGACTAGAAGGGAGAAGATATATTGAGGAAGACAAAGAAAAGGAAATTTTTTGGAAAAAAAGATATAGCAAAAGAAAGTTACTTAATATGAGAAGCTGGAAGAGTTGGGGGTGGAGTTAAGTGAAGACTTTTGAATCATGTACTTAATTGGATAGAATAAGAGAAGGATCAAAAGTGCTGCAGAGATCAATAAAAGATACACTTTTAAAACAGAGAAATTAACAATCTGAATAAGTACAAGGAACCTGAGTTAGAGTAGTATGACAGAACTGGAGGAGAGCTATGGTAATAATTTAGCATCAAAATTGTGTAAGCAAAACTCATCTCAGGGACAAAATATTGATCTAAAATAGAAATGGGATAAAAATCAGTATGAATTAAATAAATGAGGAAAATGCAACTTGAATCATAACCTTAAATATGAATCAATTTCATGATCAAGTGAAATGAGGATGGCAGAATATAACAGAAAAAAAACATCTGCTGTATGTAAAAAACACACAAACCTTTAGAAAAAAAGATCAAGAGATGAACAGGGAGACAACATTATGACTCAATGGATAATAGAAAATGAAACAGCATTTATATTAAACATATATATATATATATTTATATTTATATATGTATGTATATATATACAAAATGACATAGAATCTAAAATCATAAAGTAAAAGTTAACAGAACTAAAGAAAGACATAGACAATAATGCAATAATTGTAGGAGAATTTAAAATTTGTCACTCAGAACTAGACAAGTTTAATAAAAAGATAAAGAAAATATATAACTGAAGAAACTTTTAAAGAAGTTGGAGGTGAATGGCTTATAAAATCTTCTGAATGGTAATGTCAGAAATGTAAATTTTTCTCACCACAACACGGTATTTTTAAAAAATGAACCATGTGCTAAAGCAATAGTGAAATAAAAATAAATATTAAAAAAGCAGAAATACTAAGCAGATTATTTAAAGACAATAATACAATAAAAATAATCAATACAGGGAACAAAGATTGCTCCAAATCACTAGTAATAAGATAAGAGCAAGTAAAAAATTTCTGAGGTGTTACCATATACCTAGGAAGTTGGCAAAGATCATAAATCTAGTCAACGTAGGAAAAACAAGAATGTTAATTTACTACTGATGGAGTAATGCACTGGTCCAACTATTTTGAAAGCAATATGGAATTATGCTAAAAAAAAGTTTAAAATTTCTATATCCTTTTACTTATAGGTCCCACTGCCAAGTATATATCTTAAGGAGGTTAAAGACAGAAAGTTCCTATCAATATTGAAATATTCATGGCATTTTTGTGGGGACAAAGAACTAAAAACAAAATTGGTACTCATCACCTGGGGATCAAACACATTGTGAATACACAAATGTAATGGAATATCTGTATGCCTTAAAAATGATGTGTGTGAAGAATTCAGAGAATTATTTGAAGACTTAAAGAGACTGAATTAGAGTGATGACCAAGAAAATGATATATATACCATGCCTACAATGTCAACAGAAAGAATAAAAAGAGGAAACTGAATTCTGCATAATCATAATGACCAAGCCTGGCCCCAAAAAGCAATGAGAGATTGTACTACCTTTGCTCTTCGAAGAAAATAGGGACTATGGGTGTGAAACATTGCATATACTATTAGGCTCAATCGATGTGTTGGGTAGTTTAGCTGAACTGCTTTTTCCTCCTCTTAAATTCTTTGTTGAATGAATGAACAGAAAAGATTCATGTTCTTATTATGTTCTATTTACTAACTTCTGGGCACTGGGCATATCCATATAATGAGACAGGGGCTTACATTTTAACAGAATATTACAAGGGGAATGACTTGCTGGATAGCTAATGGGGAGGGATATAGAAGTCAAGGTGATACAAAAGTAGTAATAAAGGCAGAAAATTATAGCAGAAGGGAAAAAATGATCATTGGTAAAAACAATTATCCCATTTTAATCAATGTAACAAGAAGTTCTATGCTTTGATACCTTTATCAGATGAAAATACTTGTTTGAGTTATTAAGTAACCCAACCAAAGGTATAAAATAAGTGAAAATAATTCTTAAATTTCTCTGTTGACCCAATCAAAAGCATAAATGAGGTATACAAAATTCTTTAGTCAGTTTGGAAAGAGTAAAATTATTTGAGCCATCGTCATGGTAAAGGAATTTAAAGATCACCCTGTATTGGCTTGGTTTTCAGGTTGAGTGTTGAAACTCAGAGATTGTGAATCCTACTTGTGGGATGGATTTGTTGACATGAAGAGAAAGGACTGAACTGGGAGCAGGGGTGGATTTAGATAGAGGCACAAGCAGAGAGAAGACCCAAGCACAGGAGGCCAGAAGAATTTTTTGGGAGCAATATCGTGGAGGAAGAGAGAATTGCTGGGGGCCAGAGCTGCTGAGAGAGACACTGCTGAGGGCCAGTTGGAGCTGCCCAGGACTTTTGAGAACTGCCACCTGGAGCTGCCAAGAACTTAGGAGGCATGGCTGTAATGACAGTATTTGAGCCCAAATTCTTGAAAAGACGTATATTTCTTCTTCATTTTAGCTTAACTTTTCCATTGAAAATAGAGGTCTGAACAACTAGGTGGCACAGTGGATAGAGCATTGGTCCTGGCGTCAGGTGGACCCCAGTTCAAATCTGGCCTCAGATACTTCACATTTACTAATTATGTGATCCTAGACAAGTCACTTAACCCAGATTGCCTCAGGAAAGAAAATGGAAGTCAAAGGTGAACCATTAAAATGTCTTTTGAGATTACTGCTCATCTAATTTAAATCCAGATCAATTGTAAAAAGTTCCAGTCAAAGTAATACAACTTGAGGAAAGCTTCTGGTTACATTCATTGTTGGCCCAATGTCTGACTCTCAGAGCAGATATATAATACACAACTTCTACCTTCTTTAGGCTTACACTATCCAGTGGCATGTCAACTCTACAGAATGACCCCTTGGTCATTAATATTTACTCTGGGTATAAGCATTCACAGCTCAGCCATCCATTCATAGAAGATGTAGAATGGTTGTTTGTCCCTAATGATTTGGCATCTTACAACTTGTTGAAGTGAGAGATCTTTGGAGGGAACATATCATACCCTGGAGTATGATAGGACAAAGGATAAGTTTCATTAGTATGAATTCAGCCATTTTTGTCTGTATATAGAGATATATTTAGTATCTTTGTATGTGGCTATCATATCAAATCAGATCTCTCTCTCTCTCTCTCTAGGTTTGTATAATAACAACAATTGACCTGGGATTTCTGACCAGGGATATTGGTTTTCTGGTGATCCAACATTCTCAAATACTACCTTCTTTTCCAAAAAGAGGTTCAGTATCTACTGACTGGCTATAGTAGCCAGTAAGTAGGTCCTCAGTGAAAGAAACCCTAGAATGTGAGAACATAATATGAAAAACCACATCGGAAAAATGTGAAGATAGTTATACGACTCCAGATGTTAATCAGTAATTAGGGAGCTAAGTCAGAGCACCCAGCTGTATTCAGCATATGTCAAAAACAATCAAACTTGTCTTCTAGAGATGTCGAATGAAATTCAGTGTTAATCTTCTAAATGGCTTCCTTTTCTACTGGCCTGAATTACATGATAAATGTAAGTCATTTAGCAGGGTGTGCCCTGTTGAGAAAACTAAAAGGGATCACTTTGATGTGGTGTAGAGTAGAAAAGATAGGAATAGATTCGGAAACTGCCACGTGGCTCAGTGGATAGAGTGCCAGACCTGGCGTCAGAAAAGACTTATCTTACTGAGTTCAAATCTAGCCTGATGCTTATCCCGTCATATGACCCTGGACAAGTCACTCAACCCTGTTTACCTCAGTTTCCTCATCTGTGAAATAAAGCTAAAAAACAAATAGAGAAGGAAATGGTAAATGACACACAGTATCTTTGCCAAGAGTTGGACATGACTGAAAAATAAGTGAACCACATAGCCATGCTTTTTGTAAAACACTGCTTCCTTTTTTTCTAGGTGTCAATCAACTATCTTAATAATTTTTTCAGTTAAATTCAATAAACATTTATTAAAGAGCTACTACGTGCCAGGAACTGTGCTAAACACTGGGGATACAAAAAGAGGCAAAAGACAATCCCTGCCTTCAAGGAACCTAGAATTTAATGGTGGAGACAACATGTGCACAAATAATTACAAAGCAAGCAAGATATAGGATATACTTATAAGACGGAGAGCACTGGAGCCAAGAGGGGTTAGGGAACGCTTCCTGTTAAAAGGTAGAATTTTAGTTGGGATATAAAGCAAACTAGGGAAGTCATCAATCAGAGCCAGAGTGGGGAGAGCATCCCAGACATGAAGGACAAAGGAAGACAATGCCCAAGAGCCAAGAAATGAAATGTCTTTTTTGCAGAACAGTCAGGAGTCCAGTGTCACTGCATCAAAGAATATGTGTAAAGTATAAGAAGATCAGAAAGGTAGAAGGGGGCTAGAATATGAAGGGCTTTGAATGCCAAACAGATCATTTTGTATTTGCTCCTGGAGGCAACAGGAAGCCCCTGGAGTTTTAAGTAGGGGAGTGATCTGATCAGACATGCACTTTAGGAAAATCGCTTTGGTGGCTGAATGGAGGATAAATTGGAGTGGGGAGAGACTCAAGGCAGGCTGACTCACCAGCAGAGCTGTTGCAGTAATCAAGGAATGAGGTGAGGAGGGCCTGCCCTAGAGTAGTGGCAGTGCCAGAGTCAAGAAGGTACTGTAGTGTGTTTGAGAGATGTTACAAAGGCGAAATTAATGGACCTTGGCAACAGCTTGGATATGGAGGATGAGAGATAGTGAGGAATGCAGGATGATTCCTGCAAGCCTGAAGGACTGGGAGGATGATATTCTCCTCCACAGTGATAGGAAAGGTGGGGGGGAAGGGTTTTTGGGACAAGATAATGAGTTCTGTTTTGAACTGATGGAGTGTAAGATGTCTACTGGACATCCTGTTCAACATGTCTGAAAAGCAGTTGGAGAAGCTAGATTGGAGTTCAGCAGAGACACTGGGGCAAGAAAGATAGGTTTAAGAATCATTAGCATAAAGATGGTAATTAAGTCAGTGAGAGCTGATGAGACTCTCCAAATAAAATACTACAGAGGGAGAACAGAGAAGAGGACCCAGGACAGAACCCTGAGGGACATTTATGGTTAGAAGGCATGATCTGGACATGATTCCTTCTGGAATTTTGCCAGGAATCTAAGACAAAGTTCCTATTGTTTATAGTTTGTAGATTCTGTTCTTTTGCTTTTATTTTTTTAAACTATAATATTTGTGCTACTATAGTCTATGATGGGAATCTTTTATTATGTCATTTCTCATAGATATTTGATAATTTCCTATTAATATTAACTTTACTTGGCTAAAATCTGACTGGCGGAATGAAAGAATTAAGGGAGGACTTTTTTTTTTTACATTCCTCAGATAAAAAGGTGAAGGTAGGCTTGAACTAGCCAAAGTGATTTAGTTATTTGTGGATGGATTTTCCTGTTTCAGACTCTCTAGGTGTAATGCTATGCACCAGCAGATTCCCAAAGGAATGCTACTATGAACAGGTTTTAGAGTTCAGATTACAAAATATAGTGAACACTCTGTTTATTCCATTACAAATCAAGGCAAACATTCAAAACATTATAATATTCACAACATTACATCTTATCACAGAAAATGGCCACACAGTTTTCACTACAGT
>JAQQSV010002562.1:0-12727 GCA_028646515.1 Pseudochirops corinnae
AGTGACATAGGAGAGAATAGACTGGGAAGGGGGGACACACTGGGATGGCTGTTTTGGGGCGGTGGGTGGGGGAAAGACGGGGAGAAAATATGTAACTCAAAATCTTGTGGAAATGAATGATGCAAACTATAATAAAATTTAAAAAAAAATTTAATCAATAGATGGCATTGATGACTAAGTACTTGATCTTTCTTAAGGTAATTGACAAGTTCTGTCCATCACATTTATTTCTAGGCTCTCCACCCTGTGCCAGACTGTACTTTCAGCTAACACCAAATATTTTCTGGATCTCAGAAAATGAAATATCTTTTTCTAACTGCTTGAATTCTCTGATAAGTGGCAAAACTCATTGTTTCAGCCTAAAGGTTTAGGGTGTGTACATTGGTCAATCAGAATCTTTACTTATCTATTGGGGAAAAAACTGGCCTCTTTTTCTGATCCTGCTGCATGTCAGTGGAGTTTACTCATAGTAAAAATGGCACAGTTGTATGTAATTCTTTACTCATTACAACAGGAAGATTCAACAAAAATGAATACATAAAATATTCATTTATGCTAGGAACATATAGCTCTATCCCGTTATTTTCAAACTCACATCTTGGAAGTTGAAGAACACAGTCCAGGTACTTAGATTCAAAGTTCCTTTCTGTTTATTGGCAACTCCAGGCCAAAGCTCAGTTCCTTTCCAAGTTTCGGGGAGCTAGCATGTGTCTGTCCTGGGGCTTACTTCACTTGTGGAAAACCCTCTCATTCTGTAAATGTTCTGTTAGTTGAAGTAACTCAGAACTCAGACAAGATATCATTTTCAAATCCTTGACTCTGACAGCATTCTGAATTATATGCGGTTTACTTCTCCAAGCAGTACCAAGTCCACTTGCTAGGGGTAAGATGATCATCCTCAAATGGTTCCACATCAGTTACAGGAAAGTGTTCGTACATTTCTTTCCTCTATAAAAGTGGATCCCCAGAGATATACCTGTTACATTCTCCCTACCAGTAAAATTATTGCAGTCCTTTGAAATTTCACAGAGAATATATGAATATCTGTGAGCATACATAATCATAATTTAATACATACAAAGTCATAGATAGTCATCACAACCACATAAAGCAATACAAATATATGTGCCTACTGCATGGTATTCACACCAGGATGGTATGCAGCTCATAACAGAACATACCACAAACAAATTCATATATTACTTACAGAAACATACTATAGACATATATAACTATAGTATATGTATATCATTGCATACAAGCAGATTTAGCAAAGGAGCACAGTACAAAAGAAAAGTAATATTACATAGAAATGTACAATATTTAGTAAATGAGTATAATAAAAAAAAAGGAAAGATATCAATGTAGCAAATGCATGTGCTCTATTCAACACATAATTGCAGATGTGAGCAAAGAACATATTACATGCCATTTACAATGTACATTTTCAGGTTACATGGTTAAACAATTATCTTATTTCTCCTAAAATATTAAAGAAACTTGGCTAGTGGCTAATAGGTTTGGAACTTCTACTATGTTCTCTTAAGCTTGTGGATTACCTAGTTGTCTGTTGGCATCCAAAGATCTCTTGGTTTACTGTCCCAATCCTGAGTTATTGGATGGTATAGGAGGATGGTGTAGTATCAAGATACTTATAATCTATGTTTACCATTGGTTCCAAAGTGGGGGTCTCCACATCTGAAATATTAGGATGGAAAAAGACTGACTTGTAATTCCACCTTCTACCTCCCAACCTGAACACAAGCCTTCTGGGTCCACTATATAGAGAATTGTTTTCCTGACCCTTTAGGTGGTATTCTGAGTCATGACCAACCTATGCAGTGAGGCATAATGTCTTAACATGTAATTACTTCAGTAATCAGAGAACAAAAGAGTACAACATCAAAACTAAAAAGGATATGAAAGACTACTTCCCTCTTCTTCTAGTCAACAGAGAAACTAGTCAGCTAACTTAGGAAGGCATTCCTAGAGAGTAGCAGACGCTCAGATAAAATGTATGACAGTAATTGATACTTGGCTGGGTCTTTGTAAGTCTTAGAATCTTAGGCAAAGAAACTGCCTACTTAGGTGATCATCACAGCAATTAACACTACTGCTTGTTGTCATATTTGTCCTCCAGGAGGGAGGAAAGGAGAGAAAAAAGCAGGGCAGAAAGGAAAAGGAAAGAGGTAGAACACCTGGACAGGAATTCAGGGAGTGTGGATGTACTGAAATACAAACCTCTATTGGTCTTCCCAAGCAATGTCCCTAGCATCTCTTCTACCTACTATGCCTGCAGTACCACTTAAAGAAGCAACAGCAGAGAAAACATGACAACAGTTGTACAAAACAAACACCCCTCTTACCACAAGTATAAACAAAAACGTAATTGTCCCTATCATAGATCACATTGTCATCTAAGGTATTAATCTATCAAGGGTAGTCTTTCTGCAATTGGTGAATGGGCCATCTTTTTTTTCTTTCTTTTTTTTTTTTATAGTGTATGTTTGGCTATCCCTCCTGTCTTCTTTCTTGCCAGGGTGTCTCATAGGAAATAGATAGTTTTGTTATATTGTAATTGCATGGCTCCAATTATTCCCTGGGCCTATTTTGTATATTGGTAATAATTTACCAAAATTCTACTGTTGTTATATAATCAATCAATCACTCAGTCAGCAAGCATTCCAGACACTCTTCTTAGCACATTGGGATGCCTTTCAAATAGTTTACTTTCTGTGATTCTCTACACACACACACACACAAAATTTCTTTTAAAAAATATGTCAGTATATTCCATTTTAAAATCATGTAGAGCAGCGGTTCTCAACCTGTAGGTTATGTTCAATTTGAAAATACATCCTACATATCAGATATTTACATTATGATTCATAACAGTAGCAAAATTACAGTTATGAAGTAGCAACAAAAATAATTTTATGGTTGGGGGTCACCACAATATGAGGAACTGCACTAAAGGGTTGTGGCATTAGGAAGGTTGACAATCACTGATGTAGAGTTTCCACTGTATGCATAACAACGCAATTTCTGAGTAAAAGGACATAAAAATTGTAGTAATTTAATTTGCACAATTCTGAATTGCTTTCAAGAATGGTCATACTAATTCATGATTCACATCACCATAAAGAATGCATCCATGTGTCTGCCTTCTCAAAACCCCTCCTCCATTGACTATTACCATTCTAAATCATATTTTTACATTTTCTAAGTAAGGGTTTTTTTTAAACTTTCATTTCTATTATTATTAATGCTTTAGAGTATTCATATAATTATTATTAATTTACAATTTTTCTCTTAAGAACTCTCTTCATAACTTTTGGCCACTTATCTATTATTTAATGACTTTTGTTAAAATATTTCTGTTGTCCATTTATATCGGACGTTAAGTTTACTTATAGTTTACTTAGTCTCCAGGTGATCATTTTATTTTCTTTTATGTTAGATGCATTGTGTTCATGTGAAATCTTTTTGATTTCATGTAATCAAAATTATATTATCTTTTGCAATTGTCTCTATCACTTGTTCACCTTAAGAATTCATCCTTGTTCATTATATAGATGAAGAATCTGCAGCACACAGAAATTAAGAGACAAGTATAGAGTCAAACAGATAATAATTAACTGAGACAAGCCTTTTCAGGGCACGTGACCAACATGATGGAGAGCTAGACTTTCCCCCCTGATCTTTGTGACCTTTAAAACCTTAAAAGACCTTTAAAACCTTTAAGACCTTTAAAAACCTTTAAAACCTTAAAACCTCTCAAAAATTTAATTATGTTCAGGATATAAAATAGTATCAACTGTCTCCATTGTCCAGTTTGCCAAGAATTCCAATAGGACCCAATGAACAAACAGAGAAGGCTAATATTCAGCCCCTAAGATGTACCCATTTTTCCACCTCCCACCATGCTCTGGCGGGGCTGGACAATCCAACACACGCTCTTGCAACAGAATTCAATTCTACCATCCTTCCTCAAGGTCATGGAAAGGCAAAAGATAGAAGCTTGCTCTGGCTCAGTTAGAATACTCAGTTAGAAAATTAAGGAACAGAGAGAACTGTGTTCATGACTCCACCCTGAAAGGTTTTTGTTATTGTTTTTTTCTCCATCTATAGTATTTTTAATTAAGATTTTTGTTGTTGTTTCCCTTCCTCTGTAAAGTGAGTATATTGTCTCTATAATCCTAAGTACTGGGCAATTTTCTTGTATTGTTTCCTGCATTAGGATGTTCAGACTTTTAAATTTGTCTTATGCTATTTAAATTGCTTATATCCTATCTTTGTGATGAATGGATTTTGCTTTTATGTATGTTCTTTTAGATCATGTTTTCTTTTAGAATTATTAGCATTTGTTTGGTTGTGTTTCATTTTGCTATATTTATATTCAAAATACTTTTGTCTTTTGCATTTTTGGAAAAACTTGCCAAGTTTTTCCATCCTGCTAATTATTTCTGCCATTCAGTATAAGCATTCTTATGTTTGTTCCTTTTAAATTTCTGTGTTTACCATTCTGACTTCTCTTAATCTATATTTCTGTGTTGTGTTTAGTGTTTTCTTCTGTGTACACACGTTTTTTTTTAGCCTTAGTTTTTAGGTTGAAATTTTGTGTTCAATATTGGCTCTTATGGCCCTTTCGAATGGGTTGCTTGTTTCTGTCATGTTTGTACCCTGAATGGCACTACCATCATCTATTTGGATTGAATGTCTAGCATTAGACTACACACGTAGCTAATTTTTAGATTATTTTATCATTGGTCTTTCGGGGGTTTTAAAGAATTTAAAGAATTATTTGTTGTTGTCTGTGTGGTTGAAAGCATTTCTTTGCTTTATTCTCCTCCTTAATTTTCTTTCCTTCCTATTTTGAAATTTTTATTAACTTATTCTTGTATGTATTCTTATTTGTTACTTCTTTAATCTCACTTGGTTTCTCATAGAGCAAAAGCTTCTGAAGTTCTGGCTTTGAGCTCCCCCTTCTAGACAATTTCTGTTATTGGTTTTATTAATCGTGTCCAATCATTTCCCTTTTTTTAGCATCTCTCCCTCTTACAAGTATCAGTTATATGGAGCAAAACTATGCCTCATAGTAAAAATAACCCTATCTCAATTATTGCCATTCAATCCTACCCTCTGCCACCCTTCTCTCCTTCCCTTGCCTCCCCCCCAGTTGATTGTTCTCCTTCCTATTAGTCATACCATATTATTCTTGGGTCCTTGTCTCCCCTAGACTCCCACTCCCTATCCCCACATACCATTCTTGAGGCTGACTGCTGCTAGGATCTTTAATGTGCTTTTTCTGGGAGCAGAAAGTTATTCACAAAGGCACAGAAAATGTTGTGTGGCAACGTACCAACTTCCCCAGATTAGACCGTCATGAAACCTCCATTGCCAATCACAGGAGTATTTCTCTTTCCCATAGCCATGCTTTTCATTCGATTCCTTTCCTTTCACTGAGTTAAGATCCCTCTTTCATTCTCCAAGTTTCTATCCCTTCTGTTTCTTCTCCCATTCTGCTGCCAATGCCTTTTATTGATGAGAGTCCACAGACATCCTAATCTTCTTTTTATTCACCCAAAGATTTGACAAAGTATAGCATTCATTCACCTCTGTCAGTCACCACCCTTCTCTCCATCCCAAAGATGCATTCAGTCCTGTAATCTAGTCCTACACAACACACTGGCCTGGCAGTGGAGATAGAGCACCAGTCTGGAGTCAGAAAGATGGCAGACCAAATCTGGTCCCAGACACTCACTAGCTCTGTGACCCTGGGCAAGTCACTTAACTCTGTTTGTCTCATTTTCCTCATCAACAAAATGAGCTGGAGAAAAAAATGGTAAACTACTCCAGTGGCTGCCAAGAAAAGCCCAAAGGGGATCATGAAGGATTGGACATGATTGAAAAATGACTAAAGAATAACAACAACAAATACACTGATTCACCAGTCAGGGGCTGTGTTGTATTTTCACTCCTCCATCTTCACTCTTCCTTTCCTTTGAATTCCACTAATATCCTTGTCTTTTTGTGTGCTTTTTATCTCATAATCAGCCCTGATTTTATTTTCTTTCCTTACAGGTCTTTATTTTTCTCTTAACAACAACAACAACAAACTCCTTTAAACTTGAGTTCATTTATATAATTATTCTTTCCTTGGTCATTGTTCTTATTTACCTTTCTTGGATTTCTCATTTGGATATTTGCAAGTCAAATATTTTATGCAAATATCTCTATCATCTCCCTTTTTATTTTCAGGAATGCCTGAAATGCCCCTTTTTTGAGCATTCCTCATTTTTCATTTACGATTAGACTCAGGTTTGCAGGGTATGACATTTTGGGTTGCATCTTACATTCTTTTCTTTTTCAGAATACTGTTTGATTTCCTTCTAGTTTTTACTGGGCATATAATGGTCTTGTCTTCACATTTCCTTTCATTTAAATTGGAAGGTTTTTCTCATAACCACATGCAAAATTTGTTGTTTGTATTCAAATTGCCAAATTTAATATGCATATGTCTTGAGTTTAAAGCCCAAGTTTTTCTTTTTCTTTTCCTTCTGGAAACAGTGGACACTTTGGTTGTTTTTATTTATTTTTTTATTTTCTGGATTCAGAAATTCTGGGAATTTTCCTCACATTATTTCTTGCATTATAGTTGTCAAGTTCTTTTCTTCTTTTAAAAAAAAAATTATCATTTTTTTGGGATATGTATGATCCTTAAATGTCTCTTTCTGTGCTGTCTTTGATATCAATAGCTATGATTTGTCCAGTAATCATCTATTTTTTTCACATTATTTGCTATATTTTGCCTCTCTTCTGCCAGATTTTTCCTTCACTTCAGTAGTTTTATATTCTACATCTGCTACTCTTGTTTACTTCTTTGGAGAAACTCTCCAATGTAGATCAAATTGTTTGTTTGTTTTTTAAGTTCTGCAATGAGACTTAAAATTTTTTACAGGCATTCTTTACAATGGATTTCATTTATCTTCTGAGTCATCCTACAATTTCTTGTGGACATTCTATTTTCTTTTGGTATCTTTCATTAGCCATTGGTTCAATTTCCCTTACCTTTTAAACTTTGTAACCTCTTTGGTACTTCATCTTCCTTCTAGTTTTAGGACTCTGTTGATTTATTTCCTTGTACTCTGAGTTTTTATCAAATTTTCTTTATTTTGAAATCATTGATAGTAGATACATTGCCAGGCCTTAATTGTAAGTTTTCTCCAGTCTCTTCTCACATTAGGGGATTGGGCTTCACCAGTCTCAATCCTTGTCCTTAAGGAGCCTGTTAGGACTGGTTCCACAGGATTCTGACCCTTATGTTCAGATTTTGGGTAGCCACTCACATCAATCCTTGTCCGTAGTCCCTTCCATACATCTCCTACCTTTTCTCCTTTATTGGTCTAAATCAGTATTTGTTTGTTTTTTCAAGATTTGGAGAGGGTAGAATATGTGTTCTTCACAGAGGTCTTGGGAGTCCCTAACTTAAAAACCACTGCTGGAAGAAGACAGCATGCTTTCCTGAACTAGTCCTCCCACAGCTGAGGAGAGGCAGAATTTGTCTCTTTTTGCAAAGTGTAACATACACCCAGGTCTTTCTGACTCTAAAGATTATCTCTATCCACTATGATCTGCTTTCTCTTCCTCATATATAGTTGTATCTATACCTATGTGATTGTTATGGGAATGTGAAGATCTTCCCTGTCCCTAGGCCCTTTGCTAAAGTGGCTATGAGACCCTGAGAACCTTCCCTGATTCGAAAGTATACTCTGCCCTCTAATAGGCTGAATGTGGTCATGTGCAGCCTGTGGCGGGAGGCTTGTTTTTCAGGAATGCCTGCGTCTTGTAGCTTTGTGATTGGGCAGTGGGTCAAGAGGGATGTGACATTCTCCAAGTCAGGAGAAGGCTATATATATGCCCTGATGTGAGGTTTTGCTTTGGGGCTCACTTTGAAAAGAGTTGTGTGATTTGGCTAGAGGAGACTCTGCAAAGCTGTTAAGCCCCCCGGCTTTGAAAAACCCAGATGTTGGTGCTTCCCTCTCTGGTAACTGACTAGGTAATTGATGTAATGGTCAGGCTGGAAGCTGTCTGCTGATCTGTTTTTCTGTTTGTTTGTAACTTCTGTTTGTATTCTCTGAAGTTCAGGGTGCTGACTTTTCCCCCTGAACTAGGTAAATGATATATGTTTGATTGATTAAAGTGAAACCGTTAACCCATTTTGAGTTGCTTTCCTTTAGAAAAGCAGATCTAAGAACCTGTGCTAGCAGTTACCCTGGGTATGCTAGGGTGCTTGCTGATACAGTGATATATGATATAGATTTAGGTAGAGGTATAGTTGATAAAGTTATAATTGGCATAGGTATAATTGATGACGATGTTGATATATATTTATATTCTTCTATCAGTACAGACATATGAATACATTATGAGTATAAATGTATAGGTAGCAAATGTGTATATCTTTATAGGACACTGAGAAGCTTCATTATTCTGATTTTGCAATCTAGAAATAGATGAAACAGCTTTCTAGATATTGTAAGTCTTTCAACATGGCTTTATCACTTTCTTTTTTTTTTTTTTTTTTTAGTAGGATGCCTGATTAGGATGGCAACAGATGTATCTAGATTAATTCCAACTTTGGCAAGGCATGCAGATGTAATCCGGATTTTGGAAGGTGAAAGTGTTAAGCTTATGAATTCTCATCCTTTTTAATAACATGTAATACTAAACCCTTTGTCATAGTCATCTGGATTTACTGGAAACATCATCAAAGGCTGTTGTAGGGGAGCCATGGGGATATGGACTAGACAATGCCCTGAAGAATCTTACTTAGCCTCATAGGTCCTACTTTTCACAAAGAGAAAAAAAAAATCGAATTTATTTTTTCTGGCCATGATCGTGACCTGAATTTGGAATGTTCCTACCAGTTTCAATTAATTTACTTCCACATTTTCACTTTGCTTTGGGTTTATCCTTATACTGCCTTTCACAATAATGTAACTCCAGTGGTATAAACATCACAATTCAGGTGTTTTTATGTGGTATATGGAAAAGCTGTAGACAGAGCAGCTCTGATGCAGTATTACTCTTCACAGTATTAAAAATTTTTATTTAAAAGCCATTGTAGAGATGTTCCTGAAGCCATTTTTCATTAAGTATTTTAAAGGGTGGTGGGGAAAAAAATGACTCCATCAAAAGAAGAGAAGTCATCACATCAGACTTTTTTTGCTAAAAGGCCTTAAAAAAGCATAAAATAAAGAAAAATGGCATTCCATCATTTATAACCCTTCATCTAGTGATGAAAGCATTTTATACTGCAACAAAATGTATGTAACAATAATTCAATGGAGCTGGCTAGCTAGCTGCACAGTGATTAAATTGAGGATCATTCTGGGTTGTTTTTTTTTTTTAGTTGTTTATTAGAGCAACATAATGGTTCCTCCCTCCCAAAAGACAAACTTGTGTCAGCAGCTTCATGATAAGAGCATGATAAAATATTCAGGTGATTTTGAAATATTCCATGCTAGGTCTCAAGCACTCTAGGAGTGCTTTCATTTTTAATAAATGTAACTATGTCCCATGTCAGCATTTTTTGGAACCTGGCATCTCTACTCTGGAGCTGTTGTTCTCAATGGATGTGATAACTTTGGTTTAGCCAGTAACTAATACACTATATGATTTATCTGGGTTCCATGTTAGCATGGTGATAGATGCTAAAAAAAATCCAAAAAACCATTTGCTCCTTAGGTTTAGAGATTGTGCTCTGAGAATAGTTGGTGTCCAAATTATCAACTCCATTTACCACAAACATCAAGCATCCATAACATCCTTTATGGTTAAAGCGATTTCTTAGTTTTATAAGAACTGAGCTTAATAGCATTTCCAATTTGAATTACCATGCAAATAAATGTTGTGGTACAATAAGCATTAATAGCATCATTATTTCCCCAAGCTCAAAATCTCAGGGTCTTCTTGGACTCCTCTCTCTCTCTTTTTCCCTTCATCCATTTATTCACCAGTTCTAATGCTCTGACATCTCTTGAATCCAATTTCACCTTTTCACTCTTACTGAATCAAACTTGTTCATGTCCTTATTTGTCTTGGGTCAAGATTTTTGTAGACATAGCCTAACTGGTATCCAGCCTGCCTCTCCTCCTTCCCCTTTTAATTCATCCTACACATTGCTACCAGGGTAGTTTCATTAATACAGTGTTGTGATCATGTCACTTCCTGGTTAAAGTTTTTTTCAGTAGCTTCCTATAAGGATAAAATCCATATTTCTTTTTCAAGTTCTTTGCAATATCCCTCACACTTTTGATATGTCATCTCAGGCACAGTAGTCAAATCGCATGATTTGCCATTCCTCAAGTCTGTAGTTAGTTTTTCTGCCTTTTTTTTCCTCATTCCATTCACTTAGAATTCTTACCAACCATCTTTATTTCTTATGTTTCCTATCTATGCTTCAAGACCAGATTAAATGATTTCCTTTCTATGAAGATTTCCTTGATTCCTTCACTCATGAAATAATTAGCTCATTTGAAATCTTACTGTACTTTGTAACTGTCATGTATTTTTCTTATTTCTTTTTGGCCATGTATTCCTTGATTACAAGCCCTATGAAAGCTACTTTGGTATCAAGTAATATTTGTAGTCCATTTAAAAAAATTGTAGCTCTGAATCCTCACAACACTATTTTATTAATGAAAAAAAATTTAATTAAATAATATAGCAAAATAATTGGCAAGAGAATTCCCTTCCTCTCTCTCCACCACCACCACACACAGAACAATACATCTCCCATTGATTCAAACACCAGAAGTGGAAGGGGGAACTTATTATATAGTTAGGGAATGCATGTGGGACAGGATGTACATATAGGGAACACATGTGGGGAGAGATATGTGACAGAGAAGGGGCAACATAAGCAATATACGTAGCCAAGGCAAGTTTTGTTCCTAAGCCTGCATCTATACTCAAACCTGGCAACACCAAGTGATGAACCTTATTGCTAACTGTGTTGGGTGATATCATTGAGTTGTATTGCTATACTGGGAATGTTTCCCTATGACCTATTACAGGGGTGGGAAACTTGTGATTTTAAGGATACATATGGCCCTCTAAGTTCTCAAGTGTGTCCCTTTGACTGAATCCAAACTTCACAGACATGGGTTCAGTCAAAGGGCCACGCTTGGGGATTTAGAGAGCCTTGAGATCACAGGTTCCCCACCCCTGAGCTATTGTTTCCTTATCAACATGTCTGTGAGACATTCTGCCCACTTGAGTATGAGTGGGCTGAACATCGTTTCATTGCTTTCCGTATCTATTATATACATTCTTAATCTGAGTTATTTAAACACTTTGTCATTTGATTTAAAAATTTTGCCTGGTCTTTTGGTAGATAATATCTTGGATGGGGACTTGATACAAATATTAACCTCCTCATTCAACCCAAGGAAAGATGTGATCTTAGAGTTTGGAGAATACAAACATTATACTCAAAGAAACATTCAATTAATTCTATTTTTAAAGCATCTTTTAAAATACTCTTCCTTTAGAAACAAATTTCTAAGTACTTCACAGAATTGCTTTATCTAAGAGAATCAATTCAACATTTCATACTGAACCTAGCCTTCAGACAAATGTGGAAGAAATCATTTTATTAATGAAGGTTAGATGAAAGCTAGCAAAGTGCAGATTTTCTGTTTGCTCCTTCTCAATTAGGATGAAGAAAGAACATTTAGCAAAAGCAGACTCATGTGAACAAACTCTCCTACTTTTTTCTCATTAGACTAATGATGGCATTTTTTTCTAATAGAGGAAAATATTATATCTCATTAATTGTAATGGACCAGAGAAAGCTGATACAGTAAATCAATGGTCTTTTTCTCAGTTCACACCATACTTGTAAATTTCTAAATTTTTATTTGATTGGTGGCCTTAAGCCCATTGAGCATTTGTATAGGAATATGAGGATGCTGGATTAGATATAAGCATAAAAAAGCTAACGTTTGGCAGAAATAGAGATGAAAAAAAGGACTCAAGCCTATCAGAGATAAGAAGCTAAAGGGCACTTGCACATAAGCCAAACTCATGTGTGTACATACACACACACATATACATATACACGTATATGCACACATATATTCACAAATGTATAACATACACACATATGCTAGATACTGAGCAGTAAGTGGTAGGTTCTGGGGATACAAAGACAGAAACAGAACCACACTTGACCTCAAAAAGATTAGATTCTTTTGACATAAAACTATCTTTGTGTGTGTAAGTAAATTTGAAATATATATACAGTAAGTTCAAAAATGGTGGGATAGAGGGGAGAATGGTATTTGCTGGCACCAAAAGAGGACCATGAAAAGCCTTAAATAGGAAGCAACACCTAAATCACACAGGCTATAGCCCTCAGTCCTAGAAGTCTTACAGGGCATTTGTATCTACTGTTTGAGAAGCATTGTAATGAGAGAGATTGACTAAGTATGATGATATAAAAGAGGAGAGTGTAATCCTTGTGTTATGAGGACATTTTAACTCTCCTATTTCCCTCTAGTCATTTATTTTTTTTTTCACTATTTTATTTATTTATTTATTTACTTTTAATTTACAAGATTCAGTTCCACAATCACTTGAGTTTCAGATTTTCTCCCCTGCCTTCCCCCCCCCCCCATGGTGGCGCGCAATCATGTATAGGATCTGCAAATACTTTCAC
>JAQQSV010002562.1:12827-25355 GCA_028646515.1 Pseudochirops corinnae
AGGATTACACTCTCCTCTTTTATATCATCATACTTAGTCAATCTCTCTCATTACAATGCTTCTCAAACAGTAGATACAAATGCCCTGTAAGACTTCTAGGACTGAGGGCTATAGCCTGTGTGATTTAGGTGTTGCTTCCTATTTAAGGCTTTTCATGGTCCTCTTTTGGTGCCAGCAAATACCATTCTCCCCTCTATCCCACCATTTTTGAACTTACTGTATATATATTTCAAATTTACTTACACACACAAAGATAGTTTTATGTCAAAAGAATCTAATCTTTTTGAGGTCAAGTGTGGTTCTGTTTCTGTCTTTGTATCCCCAGAACCTACCACTTACTGCTCAGTATCTAGCATATGTGTGTATGTTATACATTTGTGAATATATGTGTGCATATACGTGTATATGTATATGTGTGTGTGTATGTACACACATGAGTTTGGCTTATGTGCAAGTGCCCTTTAGCTTCTTATCTCTGATAGGCTTGAGTCCTTTTTTTCATCTCTATTTCTGCCAAACGTTAGCTTTTTTATGCTTATATCTAATCCAGCATCCTCATATTCCTATACAAATGCTCAATGGGCTTAAGGCCACCAATCAAATAAAAATTTAGAAATTTACAAGTATGGTGTGAACTGAGAAAAAGACCATTGATTTACTGTATCAGCTTTCTCTGGTCCATTACAATTAATGAGATATAATATTTTCCTCTATTAGAAAAAAATGCCATCATTAGTCTAATGAGAAAAAAGTAGGAGAGTTTGTTCACATGAGTCTGCTTTTGCTAAATGTTCTTTCTTCATCCTAATTGAGAAGGAGCAAACAGAAAATCTGCACTTTGCTAGCTTTCATCTAACCTTCATTAATAAAATGATTTCTTCCACATTTGTCTGAAGGCTAGGTTCAGTATGAAATGTTGAATTGATTCTCTTAGATAAAGCAATTCTGTGAAGTACTTAGAAATTTGTTTCTAAAGGAAGAGTATTTTAAAAGATGCTTTAAAAATAGAATTAATTGAATGTTTCTTTGAGTATAATGTTTGTATTCTCCAAACTCTAAGATCACATCTTTCCTTGGGTTGAATGAGGAGGTTAATATTTGTATCAAGTCCCCATCCAAGATATTATCTACCAAAAGACCAGGCAAAATTTTTAAATCAAATGACAAAGTGTTTAAATAACTCAGATTAAGAATGTATATAATAGATACGGAAAGCAATGAAACGATGTTCAGCCCACTCATACTCAAGTGGGCAGAATGTCTCACAGACATGTTGATAAGGAAACAATAGCTCAGGGGTGGGGAACCTGTGATCTCAAGGCTCTCTAAATCCCCAAGCGTGGCCCTTTGACTGAACCCATGTCTGTGAAGTTTGGATTCAGTCAAAGGGACACACTTGAGAACTTAGAGGGCCATATGTATCCTTAAAATCACAAGTTTCCCACCCCTGTAATAGGTCATAGGGAAACATTCCCAGTATAGCAATACAACTCAATGATATCACCCAACACAGTTAGCAATAAGGTTCATCACTTGGTGTTGCCAGGTTTGAGTATAGATGCAGGCTTAGGAACAAAACTTGCCTTGGCTACGTATATTGCTTATGTTGCCCCTTCTCTGTCACATATCTCTCCCCACATGTGTTCCCTATATGTACATCCTGTCCCACATGCATTCCCTAACTATATAATAAGTTCCCCCTTCCACTTCTGGTGTTTGAATCAATGGGAGATGTATTGTTCTGTGTGTGGTGGTGGTGGAGAGAGAGGAAGGGAATTCTCTTGCCAATTATTTTGCTATATTATTTAATTAAATTTTTTTTCATTAATAAAATAGTGTTGTGAGGATTCAGAGCTACAATTTTTTTAAATGGACTACAAATATTACTTGATACCAAAGTAGCTTTCATAGGGCTTGTAATCAAGGAATACATGGCCAAAAAGAAATAAGAAAAATACATGACAGTTACAAAGTACAGTAAGATTTCAAATGAGCTAATTATTTCATGAGTGAAGGAATCAAGGAAATCTTCATAGAAAGGAAATCATTTAATCTGGTCTTGAAGCATAGATAGGAAACATAAGAAATAAAGATGGTTGGTAAGAATTCTAAGTGAATGGAATGAGGAAAAAAAAGGCAGAAAAACTAACTACAGACTTGAGGAATGGCAAATCATGCGATTTGACTACTGTGCCTGAGATGACATATCAAAAGTGTGAGGGATATTGCAAAGAACTTGAAAAAGAAATATGGATTTTATCCTTATAGGAAGCTACTGAAAAAAACTTTAACCAGGAAGTGACATGATCACAACACTGTATTAATGAAACTACCCTGGTAGCAATGTGTAGGATGAATTAAAAGGGGAAGGAGGAGAGGCAGGCTGGATACCAGTTAGGCTATGTCTACAAAAATCTTGACCCAAGACAAATAAGGACATGAACAAGTTTGATTCAGTAAGAGTGAAAAGGTGAAATTGGATTCAAGAGATGTCAGAGCATTAGAACTGGTGAATAAATGGATGAAGGGAAAAAGAGAGAGAGAGGAGTCCAAGAAGACCCTGAGATTTTGAGCTTGGGGAAATAATGATGCTATTAATGCTTATTGTACCACAACATTTATTTGCATGGTAATTCAAATTGGAAATGCTATTAAGCTCAGTTCTTATAAAACTAAGAAATCGCTTTAACCATAAAGGATGTTATGGATGCTTGATGTTTGTGGTAAATGGAGTTGATAATTTGGACACCAACTATTCTCAGAGCACAATCTCTAAACCTAAGGAGCAAATGGTTTTTTGGATTTTTTTTAGCATCTATCACCATGCTAACATGGAACCCAGATAAATCATATAGTGTATTAGTTACTGGCTAAACCAAAGTTATCACATCCATTGAGAACAACAGCTCCAGAGTAGAGATGCCAGGTTCCAAAAAATGCTGACATGGGACATAGTTACATTTATTAAAAATGAAAGCACTCCTAGAGTGCTTGAGACCTAGCATGGAATATTTCAAAATCACCTGAATATTTTATCATGCTCTTATCATGAAGCTGCTGACACAAGTTTGTCTTTTGGGAGGGAGGAACCATTATGTTGCTCTAATAAACAACTAAAAAAAAAAAACAACCCAGAATGATCCTCAATTTAATCACTGTGCAGCTAGCTAGCCAGCTCCATTGAATTATTGTTACATACATTTTGTTGCAGTATAAAATGCTTTCATCACTAGATGAAGGGTTATAAATGATGGAATGCCATTTTTCTTTATTTTATGCTTTTTTAAGGCCTTTTAGCAAAAAAAGTCTGATGTGATGACTTCTCTTCTTTTGATGGAGTCATTTTTTTCCCCACCACCCTTTAAAATACTTAATGAAAAATGGCTTCAGGAACATCTCTACAATGGCTTTTAAATAAAAATTTTTAATACTGTGAAGAGTAATACTGCATCAGAGCTGCTCTGTCTACAGCTTTTCCATATACCACATAAAAACACCTGAATTGTGATGTTTATACCACTGGAGTTACATTATTGTGAAAGGCAGTATAAGGATAAACCCAAAGCAAAGTGAAAATGTGGAAGTAAATTAATTGAAACTGGTAGGAACATTCCAAATTCAGGTCACGATCATGGCCAGAAAAAATAAATTCGATTTTTTTTTTCTCTTTGTGAAAAGTAGGACCTATGAGGCTAAGTAAGATTCTTCAGGGCATTGTCTAGTCCATATCCCCATGGCTCCCCTACAACAGCCTTTGATGATGTTTCCAGTAAATCCAGATGACTATGACAAAGGGTTTAGTATTACATGTTATTAAAAAGGATGAGAATTCATAAGCTTAACACTTTCACCTTCCAAAATCCGGATTACATCTGCATGCCTTGCCAAAGTTGGAATTAATCTAGATACATCTGTTGCCATCCTAATCAGGCATCCTACTAAAAAAAAAAAAAAAAAAAGAAAGTGATAAAGCCATGTTGAAAGACTTACAATATCTAGAAAGCTGTTTCATCTATTTCTAGATTGCAAAATCAGAATAATGAAGCTTCTCAGTGTCCTATAAAGATATACACATTTGCTACCTATACATTTATACTCATAATGTATTCATATGTCTGTACTGATAGAAGAATATAAATATATATCAACATCGTCATCAATTATACCTATGCCAATTATAACTTTATCAACTATACCTCTACCTAAATCTATATCATATATCACTGTATCAGCAAGCACCCTAGCATACCCAGGGTAACTGCTAGCACAGGTTCTTAGATCTGCTTTTCTAAAGGAAAGCAACTCAAAATGGGTTAACGGTTTCACTTTAATCAATCAAACATATATCATTTACCTAGTTCAGGGGGAAAAGTCAGCACCCTGAACTTCAGAGAATACAAACAGAAGTTACAAACAAACAGAAAAACAGATCAGCAGACAGCTTCCAGCCTGACCATTACATCAATTACCTAGTCAGTTACCAGAGAGGGAAGCACCAACATCTGGGTTTTTCAAAGCCGGGGGGCTTAACAGCTTTGCAGAGTCTCCTCTAGCCAAATCACACAACTCTTTTCAAAGTGAGCCCCAAAGCAAAACCTCACATCAGGGCATATATATAGCCTTCTCCTGACTTGGAGAATGTCACATCCCTCTTGACCCACTGCCCAATCACAAAGCTACAAGACGCAGGCATTCCTGAAAAACAAGCCTCCCGCCACAGGCTGCACATGACCACATTCAGCCTATTAGAGGGCAGAGTATACTTTCGAATCAGGGAAGGTTCTCAGGGTCTCATAGCCACTTTAGCAAAGGGCCTAGGGACAGGGAAGATCTTCACATTCCCATAACAATCACATAGGTATAGATACAACTATATATGAGGAAGAGAAAGCAGATCATAGTGGATAGAGATAATCTTTAGAGTCAGAAAGACCTGGGTGTATGTTACACTTTGCAAAAAGAGACAAATTCTGCCTCTCCTCAGCTGTGGGAGGACTAGTTCAGGAAAGCATGCTGTCTTCTTCCAGCAGTGGTTTTTAAGTTAGGGACTCCCAAGACCTCTGTGAAGAACACATATTCTACCCTCTCCAAATCTTGAAAAAACAAACAAATACTGATTTAGACCAATAAAGGAGAAAAGGTAGGAGATGTATGGAAGGGACTACGGACAAGGATTGATGTGAGTGGCTACCCAAAATCTGAACATAAGGGTCAGAATCCTGTGGAACCAGTCCTAACAGGCTCCTTAAGGACAAGGATTGAGACTGGTGAAGCCCAATCCCCTAATGTGAGAAGAGACTGGAGAAAACTTACAATTAAGGCCTGGCAATGTATCTACTATCAATGATTTCAAAATAAAGAAAATTTGATAAAAACTCAGAGTACAAGGAAATAAATCAACAGAGTCCTAAAACTAGAAGGAAGATGAAGTACCAAAGAGGTTACAAAGTTTAAAAGGTAAGGGAAATTGAACCAATGGCTAATGAAAGATACCAAAAGAAAATAGAATGTCCACAAGAAATTGTAGGATGACTCAGAAGATAAATGAAATCCATTGTAAAGAATGCCTGTAAAAAATTTTAAGTCTCATTGCAGAACTTAAAAAACAAACAAACAATTTGATCTACATTGGAGAGTTTCTCCAAAGAAGTAAACAAGAGTAGCAGATGTAGAATATAAAACTACTGAAGTGAAGGAAAAATCTGGCAGAAGAGAGGCAAAATATAGCAAATAATGTGAAAAAAATAGATGATTACTGGACAAATCATAGCTATTGATATCAAAGACAGCACAGAAAGAGACATTTAAGGATCATACATATCCCAAAAAAATGATAATTTTTTTTTTAAAAGAAGAAAAGAACTTGACAACTATAATGCAAGAAATAATGTGAGGAAAATTCCCAGAATTTCTGAATCCAGAAAATAAAAAAATAAATAAAAACAACCAAAGTGTCCACTGTTTCCAGAAGGAAAAGAAAAAGAAAAACTTGGGCTTTAAACTCAAGACATATGCATATTAAATTTGGCAATTTGAATACAAACAACAAATTTTGCATGTGGTTATGAGAAAAACCTTCCAATTTAAATGAAAGGAAATGTGAAGACAAGACCATTATATGCCCAGTAAAAACTAGAAGGAAATCAAACAGTATTCTGAAAAAGAAAAGAATGTAAGATGCAACCCAAAATGTCATACCCTGCAAACCTGAGTCTAATCGTAAATGAAAAATGAGGAATGCTCAAAAAAGGGGCATTTCAGGCATTCCTGAAAATAAAAAGGGAGATGATAGAGATATTTGCATAAAATATTTGACTTGCAAATATCCAAATGAGAAATCCAAGAAAGGTAAATAAGAACAATGACCAAGGAAAGAATAATTATATAAATGAACTCAAGTTTAAAGGAGTTTGTTGTTGTTGTTGTTAAGAGAAAAATAAAGACCTGTAAGGAAAGAAAATAAAATCAGGGCTGATTATGAGATAAAAAGCACACAAAAAGACAAGGATATTAGTGGAATTCAAAGGAAAGGAAGAGTGAAGATGGAGGAGTGAAAATACAACACAGCCCCTGACTGGTGAATCAGTGTATTTGTTGTTGTTATTCTTTAGTCATTTTTCAATCATGTCCAATCCTTCATGATCCCCTTTGGGCTTTTCTTGGCAGCCACTGGAGTAGTTTACCATTTTTTTCTCCAGCTCATTTTGTTGATGAGGAAAATGAGACAAACAGAGTTAAGTGACTTGCCCAGGGTCACAGAGCTAGTGAGTGTCTGGGACCAGATTTGGTCTGCCATCTTTCTGACTCCAGACTGGTGCTCTATCTCCACTGCCAGGCCAGTGTGTTGTGTAGGACTAGATTACAGGACTGAATGCATCTTTGGGATGGAGAGAAGGGTGGTGACTGACAGAGGTGAATGAATGCTATACTTTGTCAAATCTTTGGGTGAATAAAAAGAAGATTAGGATGTCTGTGGACTCTCATCAATAAAAGGCATTGGCAGCAGAATGGGAGAAGAAACAGAAGGGATAGAAACTTGGAGAATGAAAGAGGGATCTTAACTCAGTGAAAGGAAAGGAATCGAATGAAAAGCATGGCTATGGGAAAGAGAAATACTCCTGTGATTGGCAATGGAGGTTTCATGACGGTCTAATCTGGGGAAGTTGGTACGTTGCCACACAACATTTTCTGTGCCTTTGTGAATAACTTTCTGCTCCCAGAAAAAGCACATTAAAGATCCTAGCAGCAGTCAGCCTCAAGAATGGTATGTGGGGATAGGGAGTGGGAGTCTAGGGGAGACAAGGACCCAAGAATAATATGGTATGACTAATAGGAAGGAGAACAATCAACTGGGGGGGAGGCAAGGGAAGGAGAGAAGGGTGGCAGAGGGTAGGATTGAATGGCAATAATTGAGATAGGGTTATTTTTACTATGAGGCATAGTTTTGCTCCATATAACTGATACTTGTAAGAGGGAGAGATGCTAAAAAAAGGGAAATGATTGGACACGATTAATAAAACCAATAACAGAAATTGTCTAGAAGGGGGAGCTCAAAGCCAGAACTTCAGAAGCTTTTGCTCTATGAGAAACCAAGTGAGATTAAAGAAGTAACAAATAAGAATACATACAAGAATAAGTTAATAAAAATTTCAAAATAGGAAGGAAAGAAAATTAAGGAGGAGAATAAAGCAAAGAAATGCTTTCAACCACACAGACAACAACAAATAATTCTTTAAATTCTTTAAAACCCCCGAAAGACCAATGATAAAATAATCTAAAAATTAGCTACGTGTGTAGTCTAATGCTAGACATTCAATCCAAATAGATGATGGTAGTGCCATTCAGGGTACAAACATGACAGAAACAAGCAACCCATTCGAAAGGGCCATAAGAGCCAATATTGAACACAAAATTTCAACCTAAAAACTAAGGCTAAAAAAAAACGTGTGTACACAGAAGAAAACACTAAACACAACACAGAAATATAGATTAAGAGAAGTCAGAATGGTAAACACAGAAATTTAAAAGGAACAAACATAAGAATGCTTATACTGAATGGCAGAAATAATTAGCAGGATGGAAAAACTTGGCAAGTTTTTCCAAAAATGCAAAAGACAAAAGTATTTTGAATATAAATATAGCAAAATGAAACACAACCAAACAAATGCTAATAATTCTAAAAGAAAACATGATCTAAAAGAACATACATAAAAGCAAAATCCATTCATCACAAAGATAGGATATAAGCAATTTAAATAGCATAAGACAAATTTAAAAGTCTGAACATCCTAATGCAGGAAACAATACAAGAAAATTGCCCAGTACTTAGGATTATAGAGACAATATACTCACTTTACAGAGGAAGGGAAACAACAACAAAAATCTTAATTAAAAATACTATAGATGGAGAAAAAAACAATAACAAAAACCTTTCAGGGTGGAGTCATGAACACAGTTCTCTCTGTTCCTTAATTTTCTAACTGAGTATTCTAACTGAGCCAGAGCAAGCTTCTATCTTTTGCCTTTCCATGACCTTGAGGAAGGATGGTAGAATTGAATTCTGTTGCAAGAGCGTGTGTTGGATTGTCCAGCCCCGCCAGAGCATGGTGGGAGGTGGAAAAATGGGTACATCTTAGGGGCTGAATATTAGCCTTCTCTGTTTGTTCATTGGGTCCTATTGGAATTCTTGGCAAACTGGACAATGGAGACAGTTGATACTATTTTATATCCTGAACATAATTAAATTTTTGAGAGGTTTTAAGGTTTTAAAGGTTTTTAAAGGTCTTAAAGGTTTTAAAGGTCTTTTAAGGTTTTAAAGGTCACAAAGATCAGGGGGGAAAGTCTAGCTCTCCATCATGTTGGTCACGTGCCCTGAAAAGGCTTGTCTCAGTTAATTATTATCTGTTTGACTCTATACTTGTCTCTTAATTTCTGTGTGCTGCAGATTCTTCATCTATATAATGAACAAGGATGAATTCTTAAGGTGAACAAGTGATAGAGACAATTGCAAAAGATAATATAATTTTGATTACATGAAATCAAAAAGATTTCACATGAACACAATGCATCTAACATAAAAGAAAATAAAATGATCACCTGGAGACTAAGTAAACTATAAGTAAACTTAACGTCCGATATAAATGGACAACAGAAATATTTTAACAAAAGTCATTAAATAATAGATAAGTGGCCAAAAGTTATGAAGAGAGTTCTTAAGAGAAAAATTGTAAATTAATAATAATTATATGAATACTCTAAAGCATTAATAATAATAGAAATGAAAGTTTAAAAAAAACCCTTACTTAGAAAATGTAAAAATATGATTTAGAATGGTAATAGTCAATGGAGGAGGGGTTTTGAGAAGGCAGACACATGGATGCATTCTTTATGGTGATGTGAATCATGAATTAGTATGACCATTCTTGAAAGCAATTCAGAATTGTGCAAATTAAATTACTACAATTTTTATGTCCTTTTACTCAGAAATTGCGTTGTTATGCATACAGTGGAAACTCTACATCAGTGATTGTCAACCTTCCTAATGCCACAACCCTTTAGTGCAGTTCCTCATATTGTGGTGACCCCCAACCATAAAATTATTTTTGTTGCTACTTCATAACTGTAATTTTGCTACTGTTATGAATCATAATGTAAATATCTGATATGTAGGATGTATTTTCAAATTGAACATAACCTACAGGTTGAGAACCGCTGCTCTACATGATTTTAAAATGGAATATACTGACATATTTTTTAAAAGAAATTTTGTGTGTGTGTGTGTGTAGAGAATCACAGAAAGTAAACTATTTGAAAGGCATCCCAATGTGCTAAGAAGAGTGTCTGGAATGCTTGCTGACTGAGTGATTGATTGATTATATAACAACAGTAGAATTTTGGTAAATTATTACCAATATACAAAATAGGCCCAGGGAATAATTGGAGCCATGCAATTACAATATAACAAAACTATCTATTTCCTATGAGACACCCTGGCAAGAAAGAAGACAGGAGGGATAGCCAAACATACACTATAAAAAAAAAAAAGAAAGAAAAAAAAGATGGCCCATTCACCAATTGCAGAAAGACTACCCTTGATAGATTAATACCTTAGATGACAATGTGATCTATGATAGGGACAATTACGTTTTTGTTTATACTTGTGGTAAGAGGGGTGTTTGTTTTGTACAACTGTTGTCATGTTTTCTCTGCTGTTGCTTCTTTAAGTGGTACTGCAGGCATAGTAGGTAGAAGAGATGCTAGGGACATTGCTTGGGAAGACCAATAGAGGTTTGTATTTCAGTACATCCACACTCCCTGAATTCCTGTCCAGGTGTTCTACCTCTTTCCTTTTCCTTTCTGCCCTGCTTTTTTCTCTCCTTTCCTCCCTCCTGGAGGACAAATATGACAACAAGCAGTAGTGTTAATTGCTGTGATGATCACCTAAGTAGGCAGTTTCTTTGCCTAAGATTCTAAGACTTACAAAGACCCAGCCAAGTATCAATTACTGTCATACATTTTATCTGAGCGTCTGCTACTCTCTAGGAATGCCTTCCTAAGTTAGCTGACTAGTTTCTCTGTTGACTAGAAGAAGAGGGAAGTAGTCTTTCATATCCTTTTTAGTTTTGATGTTGTACTCTTTTGTTCTCTGATTACTGAAGTAATTACATGTTAAGACATTATGCCTCACTGCATAGGTTGGTCATGACTCAGAATACCACCTAAAGGGTCAGGAAAACAATTCTCTATATAGTGGACCCAGAAGGCTTGTGTTCAGGTTGGGAGGTAGAAGGTGGAATTACAAGTCAGTCTTTTTCCATCCTAATATTTCAGATGTGGAGACCCCCACTTTGGAACCAATGGTAAACATAGATTATAAGTATCTTGATACTACACCATCCTCCTATACCATCCAATAACTCAGGATTGGGACAGTAAACCAAGAGATCTTTGGATGCCAACAGACAACTAGGTAATCCACAAGCTTAAGAGAACATAGTAGAAGTTCCAAACCTATTAGCCACTAGCCAAGTTTCTTTAATATTTTAGGAGAAATAAGATAATTGTTTAACCATGTAACCTGAAAATGTACATTGTAAATGGCATGTAATATGTTCTTTGCTCACATCTGCAATTATGTGTTGAATAGAGCACATGCATTTGCTACATTGATATCTTTCCTTTTTTTTTATTATACTCATTTACTAAATATTGTACATTTCTATGTAATATTACTTTTCTTTTGTACTGTGCTCCTTTGCTAAATCTGCTTGTATGCAATGATATACATATACTATAGTTATATATGTCTATAGTATGTTTCTGTAAGTAATATATGAATTTGTTTGTGGTATGTTCTGTTATGAGCTGCATACCATCCTGGTGTGAATACCATGCAGTAGGCACATATATTTGTATTGCTTTATGTGGTTGTGATGACTATCTATGACTTTGTATGTATTAAATTATGATTATGTATGCTCACAGATATTCATATATTCTCTGTGAAATTTCAAAGGACTGCAATAATTTTACTGGTAGGGAGAATGTAACAGGTATATCTCTGGGGATCCACTTTTATAGAGGAAAGAAATGTACGAACACTTTCCTGTAACTGATGTGGAACCATTTGAGGATGATCATCTTACCCCTAGCAAGTGGACTTGGTACTGCTTGGAGAAGTAAACCGCATATAATTCAGAATGCTGTCAGAGTCAAGGATTTGAAAATGATATCTTGTCTGAGTTCTGAGTTACTTCAACTAACAGAACATTTACAGAATGAGAGGGTTTTCCACAAGTGAAGTAAGCCCCAGGACAGACACATGCTAGCTCCCCGAAACTTGGAAAGGAACTGAGCTTTGGCCTGGAGTTGCCAATAAACAGAAAGGAACTTTGAATCTAAGTACCTGGACTGTGTTCTTCAACTTCCAAGATGTGAGTTTGAAAATAACGGGATAGAGCTATATGTTCCTAGCATAAATGAATATTTTATGTATTCATTTTTGTTGAATCTTCCTGTTGTAATGAGTAAAGAATTACATACAACTGTGCCATTTTTACTATGAGTAAACTCCACTGACATGCAGCAGGATCAGAAAAAGAGGCCAGTTTTTTCCCCAATAGATAAGTAAAGATTCTGATTGACCAATGTACACACCCTAAACCTTTAGGCTGAAACAATGAGTTTTGCCACTTATCAGAGAATTCAAGCAGTTAGAAAAAGATATTTCATTTTCTGAGATCCAGAAAATATTTGGTGTTAGCTGAAAGTACAGTCTGGCACAGGGTGGAGAGCCTAGAAATAAATGTGATGGACAGAACTTGTCAATTACCTTAAGAAAGATCAAGTACTTAGTCATCAATGCCATCTATTGATTAAATTTTTTTTTAAATTTTATTATAGTTTGCATCATTCATTTCCACAAGATTTTGAGTTACATATTTTCTCCCCGTCTTTCCCCCACCCACCGCCCCAAAACAGCCATCCCAGTGTGTCCCCCCTTCCCAGTCTATTCTCTCCTATGTCACT